>PVKA01013167.1:0-55713 GCA_004027165.1 Ctenomys sociabilis
TTTTTTTTTTTTTTTTTTTTTTGGCGAAACCAGGGATTGAACTCAAGCCCTTGAGCTTGCAAGGAAAGTACTTATTCCAGTGAGCCATCTCCCCGGCCCTATCTTTTTAATCTTATGCTGAGTTAAGAATTACTTGATTAGGTACATTTTAATATTTTAGTGATTATTGTTGTTTATGCTTCTTCAACAATTACGTCAAGTTAAGCATAATACTCCATAAAAATTATGGTAAACATCACACAAGTGAAGTCAAAAGAAAAGTAATCAATTATTTGAAAGAATTAGACATCTGAGACCATACTCTTAATTGAAATAAATCAGATCACATATGCAAACATTATATTGTCTCCTTCATGTACGAACCCTAAAGACTAAATAAAATCTGAAATATACAACAGATACTGTGAAAAGGGAATGACCTTGTTCAAAAGAAAGAAATTACCAAGATCAGATAGACAGGAGTAGAACAGTGGGAGAAAGAGATATATCTATAATTGTACTGTGGATTTCTGCTGGTCTATGGAATAGAGTAGTTAATGCTTTTAAATTTCTTTTCTTCATTTTTCTCCTATTTCTCCCTTCTTAATTTCTTATAATTTCATTTTTTTCTTTGTTTCTTTTTCCAGTTTTCCATGTTTATGTATGGTAATCTGAACAACTAATCTGAAGACAACAATATGCAATACAACAAACACTGTTGAATTCATATTATTTTGTTTGGTGAAGTTCCATATTATATCTAATTTTTTCTTTTATGTTACTATTCTGTATTCTCTCTTAAAAATAAAAAGAAGTTCAGCAGATTAAAGCATCCGCAAGCAGGCACAGGGGCCAGGGGCTCGATCCCCCCAGCCTGCCATGCAGGCCCCACCCCCAGGACACACTGAGACAGCAATTGAGACTAGATGTAGTGGTGCATGCCTATAATCCCAGGTCTTGGGAGGCTCTAAACAGGTGGATCATGAGTCTGATCTAGTAGTGAGACCCTGAACACCTTGTAGACCCTTCTCTAAAATACAAATAAATGAATAAATAAATATAAAAAGAATTGGACATCTGAAAAACATCAACATAGAAAAAAAAAGTAAAGGTCATGAATGAAACATAAATTCCAGAAGAAAACTAAATGGATGGAATTTATTTATTTACTAACTTATTTATTATTTGCGATCGGCTTAGTGGTGCCTGTGTCTCTGACTAAGCTTTCCTAGGCAGGTGCTTTAGATTGCTGAGCTATCTCACCAGTTCCAGAGATGAAATTTATAGCAAAAAATGCTAATATATGACTAAGGTCAAATAAATACAATTTTTTTTTCATTTATATGTGTTTTCCATTTGAATTATGTCTATATCCAAACATTATAAGGTTAAAAAAAAACCTAACTTATCATAAGTTATTAAGTTTGTAAAATGAATGTAAGTAAACATAACTGATTTTATGTGCTAATTTCCTTTGTACTAGAAAAATATATTGTACAACTTCATTTTAGAATACATTATGGTTCAGAAATACAGTGACAAAAACATAAGAGGTAGAAATTACTTGAGTTGAAATATTACAGCTTTCTTCTGAATTATAAAAGTGCTATGTACTAATACATTAAAACAGAAGCTACTGGGCTAGGGAGATAGCTCAGTGGTCTAAGTGCTTGTCTAGTAAGTACAAGGACCCAGGTTTATTTCCTGGAATTGCATGCCATGCCAGCTCTGGAACACTGAGTGTGCTATGCCAGCCTCAAGGCCAGGCACGGTGGCACATGCCACCGTGTAATCCCAATACTTTGGAGGCTGAGATAGCAGGATCACTATGAGTCTGAACTGCATAGCAACACGCTGTACCAAATAAACAATCATAGTTGTAAAACTTAGGAAAATGTACCTATTTTAAGATACTACAGGATCAGCGAGATAGCTCAGCAGACTAAGCTCCTGCTTACATAAGCACAGGGACTGGGATTAGATCCCTGGCACCACATGCCACACCAGCCCCATCCCCAGGAGTGCTGAGCCAGCAAACAAGTCCAGATGTGGTGGTGCACACCTGTAATTTCAGCATTGGGATGTCTAAAAATAGGAGAATCACTACAAGTCCAAGCTGTGTAGTGAGACCCTGCATAAAATTAAAAAATAAAACAAAAATAAAGGGCCAAGGAGATAGCTCAGTAGAATAAGTGCTCGACTGCCAAGTGCAAGGTCCTAAATTCAATCCCAGGTAAAGCAAAAAATAAAAATAAAAATGAAACAAAGATACAACATACCAAGATTCTTTTTAACTTAAGGAAAATATTTAGATAAAAGATACGTCATTAATGGTAAAATTTATTTAGAAGCTAAAGCAAGTATGTACCTTCAAAAGACAGTGAAATCCTTATGCCTACATGATTCTGATTTTTTCCCTCAACTAAAGTAATTTATCTTCATATTAAAAAAAAAAAAAGAACAAATTTCATCATCCTAAAATAGTCACCATTAACATTTTGGTGCATTTCTTTCAGGCATTTTTATCAGTGATAACTAAAAATGTACATAAAATTTACCACACATGAAATCTTTATATCTTTATAATGAACAACAATCCTTTTGTCCTATAACTTACCAGTAGTCCTATTCTCTTCTCTTCTCAGATACTCATAACTTTTCCATATCCATATAATTATGATCAAATAAATATGCATGAATATGGGGCTAATTAGCAGAGGTTTTATAGAAATGAGATCATGATATACAGTCATACTTCCATTTTGCTACCATTTAAGCACACATGAAAAATTACTTCACTCTTGCTAAGAACTTTTTATACCATGAGAGTAAATATGCTACAATTGATTCCACTACTTTCCTGTGAGAGGGAAAACAATTTGCTTTTTGTTCACACCATCAAGGAGTACTTAGGAAGGACCCTCATACACAGGTGTAGCTAATAGTGTGATGAAGCCACCTAGTACCCACTGGAGGGAGCCCAACTGTTAAGATTCCCACACAAGTTAGGCAAAGATGTGCAACAGTTAATTGAAAGTTACATTATATAAACTTACCATCAAGTAATAAAACATTTTAAAAACTGAAATTCATCAATTCTTAATTTACTTTCTTTTATCTATGTTCTTTAAATTCATTAGTACATGTGTATAGTACACAATATACACATTCCTTGTTGAACATTGGTCAATATACATAACACTTCCTAATTGCTTTTTTCATCACTTTTTCCTACTTCCCTCTCACTTTCATTTTTTTTTTTTAGTAAGGGTCTACAGAGTCTACAGGGTCTCACTACATAGATTGGACTCATAGTGGTCCACCTGTGTCCAGCCTCCCAAAGAGGTGGGATTACAGGACTGCACCACCAAGCCCAGTCTCAATCCCTGCCTCAGGCCACCCCAGGGGCAGAGCCAGCACTGCACACAGGGGATCAAATCCCAGCCCTGTGTCTGCCTAAGCAAGCACTTTAATCCTCTGAGCTATTTAGCCAGCCTTCTCTTCCACCCATTTCTTGATCCTCTTCTTTTGTATATTGCATTTTTGGTACATGATTGCAATACATAATGTTTACAAACCTTGTGTAGAGTGGGTACTTGTATACCACACAGCCCAGTTCATTTATTTCAGCCCTTATTTTCCTCTTTCTCCCTCCATTTCTTAATCCCCTTTTCATTTGAGAAAGATCTAATTCCCTACATTGTGCTATCTTTATTTTGTTCCTTATGTATAATTCCTTATAGGAAAATGATATTTAAGCATTTGTGTCTCATCTATTTAACATTATAATCTCAAGGTAGACCCAATTTTCTACAAATGCTACAAGTTTACTTTTCTTTCTAGTAGAGTAGCATTCCACTGTGTTACTTTTCTTCTCTCTTTTTGTTTTTGTTGTTGTTGTTGCTGTTGTGTGCAGGGTCTCACTACACAGCTCAGACTCATAGTGGCCCTCTTGTTCTCAGCCTCCCTAGTGCTGGGATTACAGGCGTGAACCACCATTCCCAGACTCCATCACCTGGTCAGTGAGCCCAGGGGTGGGCCTGGCACAGCATGTGTTGCCAGGGATCGAACCCTGGCTCTTGTGCTTGCCTAAGCAAGCGCTTAGTCTGCTGAGCTATCTCACCAGCCCTGCAAATACATTTTTTTAATCAATGATGGGCATATGGGCCATTTCCAAGATTTTGTTTTTATGATTTATGCTTCTATAAACATGGGTACACATGTATGTATGAAATGTAATACAACATTTTTACCTCTTTTATGAAGACATACAGAAGGGGAATAGCTAGGTCAAATGGAATTTCTAGTTTTAGAACTTGGAGGAATCTCCACATTGATTTTCAGTGGTTGTACTAGTTTATATTCCCACCAACAAAGAAGAGTTCAGTTTTCTTTGCAGCCTTTCCAGCATTTGTTATTATTTCATTTTTTAGGATGGCCATTCTTTCTGGGATAAGATGTGAAATGTCTACTCATTTCACTTGCACATATTTTGATTTTTCATGGGATGGGTCTAATTTTTAGTTTTTTATATATTCTAGATATTAGTGCTCTGAGGCATACCTGCCAAAATCTTTTTCCCATTCCTTAGGTTTTTTCTTTTTTTTCAAGCGAATGTTTCTTTTGTTGTACAGAAACTTTTTCATATGATCGCATATATTGACTCTCAGTACCATTTCTGGTGCAAGTAGGATTCTGTTTAGAAAATTCCGGAGCTTGCCTGATTTCCACAGTTTTACATATTCTGCTTTCTTAAATGGTTAAATGTTTCTTTTATTAACATTTCATTTTGTGATCCATTTTGATTTTAGTTCAGTACAAGGTAAGAAACGTGGTTCTGCATTTCAATGGCCAGTTTTTGCAACAGCATCTATTAAGTTATTATGTCTGTGTATTTTTGGCCCTTTGTCAAAAGCCAAATAGTCCACTGAAGGAAAACTTTTGTGATTTTGTCTTCTATGAGTGAGGTTTTTGGTCTAGTATTTATATTCTATTATTTTGTTCATTCTTTTAAGATCGTGATACACAGTATTAACTACTGTTGTTCTTTTTCTTATGAAATTGTTTTATTTTTCAAAAAGCATGCAAAATTTTTATTCATATCTACCTGTATGACATTAAAATAAGAAAGTAGTCATTTTTAAAATTCTAGAATTCTTAAAAAATTATTTTATAAAAGAGTAAAACAAATTTCATAACAAAATGGAGTAACAATAGTTAGCACATTGAGCATTGCCATTTTTTAAGTAGTTAATCAGAGTACAAGATATGGGCATAAAAAATTCCCCACATGATATTAGCATAAACCTTCCTTTTCAATGAATGAAGACAAATTAGTAGTATAACTATCTCAACTATCTTGTGTGTGTGTGTGTGTGTGTGTATTTTGTTCTTTTGCGTTTCCCTTCCTTCTTTTCTCCTTTCCCCCATCCTAATTTATTTTATCTTTTAAAGAGTTTCTCACTATTTCACAATATATATTGTAAAATTTGGATCTTATTTATTCCTTCAGCTTCTTAGGGAAGACAATATGGTGTTCAGATATGTGAGTCTGATTTATTTCACTTATGTCTCTACTTGTGATATTGGGAATCAAACTTGGAACCTTGCACTTGCCAGGCAGGTGCGTATGCCACTGAGCTATATTCCCAGCACTTCACTTAAGTCTCAAGTTGCATCTATTTACCTATGAAAGTCTTGAGTTTAGCCTTCTTATGGCTGGGTAGTACTCCATTGTACAAAAATGCATCCTTCACAAACAGCTACACTCTCTTAATTTACTGTTAAGGACATATGCTATAATAATGTCTGTAAGTATAATATCATGTATGCACCTTCTATGATACCAAAACATTATGAAAACAGTTTGCAATGTATTAATTTATCAAATCCATCTTGTCAAGGTATCTTAAAAAAAAATACATCCTTTTTATCCATTCTTCAGTTGATGGGCATTTGGGCTGTTTTCAATGATCATGGAAATCTTGACAAGGGATGGGGTTCATCATTAAATCAGACATATAGGAGGCAGTGGCAGCAATTAGGTAGCTTGCTAAAATTCATTTATAAACTAGCCATCAAGTTTGCTTAAATTTTTGTTAGCTTCTTTCCAACCAGATGCTGCTGCCATTAGCAGCACAAGGTATCTGTTTCCAATCATCTTCCAATGGGCGATGACATAGTAATTAAACATTGAAAAATCAAATGTATTGTGATAAACAAGGGCTGTCATAAAGGTACTTCCTAGGCACTGTAAGAATACAGAGGCCTCTGGGCATTCAAGAGAACCTGCCCCATAATCATGTGGATCACCCAGTTCAATCAATATTTCTTGAGAATCTCCTAAATGTCAGTATTAGAGATTCAATTTAGGCTAACTTGCCTTGTCTATGGATTCTTCTAATTTGTATTAATGGAGGAATAAAGGGAAATTTTAAGATGAAATTATCATCTGACATTAAGGAAGTAATTAAATTTGAAAATATATTGCATAGGTGGTACACTAGACAGATACTAATTACTGTCCTTTGGGAACACTTCTTAGCAGCTCAAAACAACTTTTTTTTTTTAATATTCAGTGCAGGGTCTCATGACACAGATCAAACTCATAGTGATCCTCCTGTTTTCAGCCTCCAGAGCACTGGGAGTATAGGCATGTGTTACCACGTCCAATCTCGGCAGTTAGCTCAGCACACCCAGGGGTAGAGCCAGCACTACATGTGGTTCCAGGAATCAAACCCCAGTCTCAGCGCTTGCCTAAGCAGGTGCTTATTCTGCTGAGCTATCTCACTGACCCTAAAACTTAACATTTTAATAATGTACTAATAGCCACTGATGTGGCATACATATAATATTCTGCATATATATATATATATATATATATATATATGGCTGTTTCTTTTGCTATTTTATTAAATGCCCTTTTCACCCTCTTTGCTTTCCTATATGCCTATACAAGCACAAGGAATGTATCATTCCCTAAAATTGTAGGACTAATTAAATTAATACAATAGAAGATCTTCTGATTGTGCTTAGTTCTTCATTTGTTCTTCACAGAACAGGGCCAAATCATTGAAACTTGTAAATTTCAACTCACTCAACTCTCAAATTGACATAGTCACTTCTAAAACACAAATGATGTAGATTAATTCCTTCCTAGGGCTATGATTCTATATTTAGAAATTTTGTATATTTTGCTACAAGAAAACAAGCTCCAAACAAATATAAAAATATATTGCTTACATGTTAACTACAAGTGTCAATATCAAGTATTTATTACTATATAAATAACTTAATATATGTTACCTTAAGCAATGAGCTGTTTGCAGACATTAATGCACCTTTACATAAAGCTCTGACTACTATTCAAGCTACTTATAAATATCATATGCCTATGTTAGGCTTGATATCCTGACTAAAATTATTGTATCTATGAGAAAATATATTAGGTGAAATGTAATATTACTAGCTATGGAGTTTTTAATAGCTTTAAAAATTAAGTTTTTTATTTCAAGAGGAAATGGTCTATTTGAATAACAACATGGAATATTCTCTGCTTATGACTTTGGATAAATGAATTGTTCTGTTCAATATTTTATAATATAAAACTAGAAACTAGCTGGGGGTAGGGGAGAAAAACGTAAAACAAAATTCAAGATAGTCATATTACTAATTATAGTAATATGCAATGTGTTAACCATTGTAACTCTCCAATTATCTTCTTTTGAAATTTGGAAGGAGTGGTTCTTTACAACAAAATTTTAAAAGATATTTCCAAGACAAAAAAGCTAGAATATTTATGATTGTATAGTGAATAAATGTCAATACTTACAGTAAATGACTAAACACCCTACATGTGAATCAGTATTATAAGCATCTTTAACATCACGATTTAGCTGTGAGAAACACATAAACAAAATTCAAACTGATTTTCTTTATTGTCTAAATCCATCATACTCAGAAATTTAAATCACTGAAGAATGAAAATCCTCAGTGGGAGAACGAATGAGTAAATTATGACACCTATATTTAATAAAGTACCTTGAAAAGATTAAAGGAATGAGTTAAATCTACTTGCAATATTAAGAAAACTCTGAAAAATATAATTTCACAAAATAAGAGATATACAGCAGGGTTCTATATTTTGCAAAACTAAGCAGTAACAACTACAAAGGTAACATTTGCAAATCTATGTTCGCATTCAGATTAAAAAGTACTTTTGAAAGCCTAGAAAAATATACAGATTATTAAAAATGATTACCACTAGCAAGAGGAGTGTGACTTTTACTCTATGCATTGACTGTCTAAACTGTACAAGAAGACATTTATTTAGCAGTTAAAAGCAGGAAAATATTTGTGATGCCTAGCTATACAGACTATAAAGACAAATTATAAACACTGTCTCATTTCAAAGTCCTGACAAATCTATGAGATAGGTTTTAAATTAAAGCACAGTGAACTTATTAAATGGCAGCCGAAATTTGAATGCAGGGCTCTCAAGAGGAACTGTATGAGTTACACCACAAAGGCTCACAAAAAAGTGCTTCACAGAGAAGAGTTAATAACCTTGATTCCTGTCTTAAACAGTAGACTGCTAAAAAATTATGTGAATATTTTCACATACTTAATGATACTTGCCAATTACTAGAGTTCATGTGAATCCTTCAGTTTATGTCTACAATTCTCCATGGAGAAGAGATATATTTTAAATATAAAATTGGATAAAAACATACTAAATATGAAATATGAACTGACAAATATGAGTAACAATTTTATAAAATGGCAATAAAAATTTTCAATTCCACTTACTCAAATAAGATGTGAAAAGGACATTCTACCATACCTACTTTATTTTTAATAAAAAGATATTATGTTCTTCTAGTGACATATTATGTTCTTCTAGTGACCTTTAGAGGAGAGCATGGCCCATAAAATGTATTTAAGGATATTAAATCTAGTTGATCTTTCATGTGTTGACCTTATGAACACCAACCACTCAGTCAGCTATTACATTTTCCCTTCTTATTTATAGTTGAGACATAGTATGATTTTGCATGATTTATGTTAGAGCTATAGTCTTACACTTTTAATCTCCCTAAAAAATTAGAGCATTTTTAGCAAAACAAATGCATTGTGCGTGTGTGTGTGTTTTAGGGAAGGATCTACAGGGTGTTCAGGATTTCAATACTAGATCAGACTCATAGTGATCCACCTGTTTACAGCCTCCCAAGAGCTGGGATTACAGGCGCAAGCCACCATGTCCAATCTGAATTGCCATCTCAGTGCACCCCCGTGTTGGGGCTAGCATGGCAGGCCCAGGGATCGAACCCCTGGCCCCTGTACCTGCTTGCAAGCGCTTTTTGTTTGGCTGGCCCAACAAATGCATTTAGAATTAAAATAAATTATTTAAAATAAATTATTAATAAAACAACAGTGGTTATTTTATTCACTGTAGTACGTCCAGTGCCAACACGACCTGGAACACAAGTGAGGGCTTATTAAACACTTATTCAATAAATGAAATCACTATCGTCTTACATCTAAAATTTGTCAAAATTTTAGGGTCAACTATGATTAATAAGTTGGAGCATCCAGATAGATGAAGTAAGATTGATTGATCAGTAACATAAATTATGACAAGGAATTATTTCAACTTTTTCTGTTTTGGTCTACCGTGTTTTTCTCATCCAGAGCTTATACAAGCAGAGGTAAAAGAACTCACAAAAGATGACTTAAAAAAATAATTTGAGAAATGGCAACATCACTAGAACATATTTATGTATTTATAAGAGGCCACTTTATAAAAGAAAATACAAATCTGAATATAAAAAGTTTCTCCAGAGAAATCCAGGATCATTAGTTCATGTGTACTATATGTTAAGACTTTAAATTTTAAATATCTAAAATTTAAATGCATTTACCAGTGTACAATAGTCTCAATTTTTATAGAATATTTCACTCCTAATGTATTCTGTTATTCTAGTAGTATGTGACATTAGTTGTTTTGTTGTGTCATATTTTATTCAGCAGAAAATTTTCAAGTCATCCAGCACTTTGAGTAAAGCATTGAAATGCTTCCATTTATCATTTACACTTTGATAAATTCCACTCTATATTCATATATTAGCAAAATTCAATAGTTCCCTAATATGAGTGTTACAGTCATATAATTGATATGATGCTGTACAATAGATATGAATAAGGGAAGCCCTAAATTTCAAATTAGAAAACACACAGAAAGGGGGGACGGGACTGGGTAGATATATCCAGGGTATAAGCACCTGCCTGGCAAGCACAAGTACTCAAGTTTGATCCCCAGCATCTCATGTCATGCCATGCTGGCCCCAGAACCCAGCGTGCACCATGTCAGACCTGAAACCAGGCAAGGTGGCACATGCCAGTAATCCTAGTGCTGGGGAGGTTGAGACAGGAGGATCACGATGAGTCTGAACTTCATAGCAAGACCCTGTATCAATACATAAATATTTTTTAAAAAAGAAAAAACACAAGGCCAGCCAAATAGATCAGCGTATTAAACAGTCTGCTTAGGCAGATGCAGCAGCCAGGGTTCAAATCCCAGGGTGCAGTGCCAGGCCTGCCCCAGGGCACGCTGAGAGGGTGATTGGGATTGGGCATGGTGGCACACACCTGTAATCCCAGCTCTTTGGGAGGCTGAACACAGGTGGATCACTATGAGTCCAATCTATGGAGTGAGACCCTGTAGACCCTGTAGGCCCTTACTAAAATAAAAAGAAAAAAAAAAAAAAAACACAAACAACTATGAATTACAAAAGTAGTTTTAGTTTCATTTGGAACAGTACATACTAACATTAAATAAAAATATATATTACCAGAAAAACAAAAACACTTTTAAGACAGGATAAAATTTGTAGATATGTTAATCTAGTTTTCCTTGTTGTACCAAAATACTGGTAACAATCAGTTTAAAAAGGGGAAAAGTTTATTTTGGCCCACAGACTCAAAGATGTCAGTCCAAAGATGTTTTGCCCTACTGCTTTGGGCTTATAGTAGCATCAATGTCAGGGGTTGGAAGAGAAAGCACACTAGAGGAAACCCACTAACTTCAAGACAGACCAGAAGAGAGAAAATAGATATTAGCATTCTCATATCCCCTTCCATAACAGTTTCCTAAATAATTCAACTTTGTTCCCAACTCAACAGTGGGCTAAAGGTTCATTATCTCTCAACAGAGTTACAGCCCAGCAACTAACACTTTAACACATGGGTTTTTGGGGGACACTCCACTACCAAACTACAACTATGGGTAATAACTGCTAGTTAATTTTCTTCCCATGAAAACTTACTGACATTTACAACATTACAACATTTACAGCTAAGCAAAACAGGGCAATGATGCCATTAATCGTCCTTACATTATTTTTCTTCCCATAGACCTTAGCAATTTGCTCCAATGCCATAATGAGGGTTTGTGTTACAGTTTTTAAAGAGAATGAAAAATATTCAAAAAGAAAAAGCCTTAGAAACAGTCCAGAATTTCACAAAACAAAATGATAGCAATTCAACAATGGTTGTCATATTGTTCACGTTTGTCTTTAAATTAGTTGTTTAAAAAAATAAATAAATTAGTTGTTTAGCTGTTTCAATTACCAGACATAAACATGCCAAACTGGCCAAAAGTAAAAATTAAAAAGAGGAAAAAAATTAAGCATTAACTTCTCCTTTCAATCTTTTCAACAGACCAGCAGAAATCATCATGCTATTCTGTATATGTACATCTATTTATTTATCTCTTGTTTATTTTTCCTTTCCTGCAGGCCCCCAAATTTCAAAGATCCAATAAAAAAAATAGGCATCTGAGATGTACACACATTTTCAGATGAAAAAATACAAATGACAAATATATGAAAGAATGTTCAGCATCATTGGACATTGGAGAAATGCAAATTGAAACAACACTGAGATTCCATCTCACTCCAGAAAGAATGGCTATCATCAAGAACCAATAACAAATAGTGGAAGACTTGTGGGGAAAAAAGGAACCCTTCTCTACTGTCAGTGGGAGTGTAGACTAGAGCAACCACTATGGCAATGAGTATGGAGAATTCTTCAAAAACCAGGATTAGAGCTCTCATTCGACCCAGCTATCACCTTCCTCGGTATTTTTCCAGAAGAATGAAAACATCATACCATAGTAACATATATGTACTCATGTTTATAGCAGCACAACCTGCCATGGTTAAATCTTGGAAATGACCAGAATGCCCAACAACTGAGCAATGGGTAAGGAAGATGCGGTATTTTTACACAATAGAATATTATTCAGCTATAAAAAAGATAAACTCTAGTTCCGCAAAAAAAAAAAAAAAAGATAAACTCTAATTGTGTTGTGCAGAGAACCAACCACAACATAATCATCAACTAATCAAACTTTTCTGAATAAAATTTAAAGCACATAATTCAGCTGTGAATCTTACATCTTACTGAACAAGGTTAAATCCAAAGTTTAGTCTAGTACAGGTAACCCAAACCATTCTCCACCCTCAACATCAGAGTATCAATTCCTAAGGGAAGATTGTCCTAATATCTACAAAGCACATGGGTTTTGAAAATAGGAAGAACTAGGTAATAATCACAACTAAATCATTTTGCAACTTTCAGGATCTTTCTGAGCTAGGCTTCATTTTAAAAGTAGGGAACATCATACAGCATAACGGAATAGTTGAGATTTATCTAAAGAAAAACCACTAGAAGAATACATATTCAGTAATGATTGTCTTCTCTTATATACCTTAAATTTTGTCATTTCCTCTAGTACTCAAAATGTCACTGAGCACAAAATTGGAAATTAAGGCATTCTGAATTAATTCTGGATATAATCAGCTTTGTCGTGTTCTTTTGTTCAATGCAAGGAGGGCTGTCCCAGAGCTACTTTTTAATATGTACATTTAAAATAACAGAATTATGGTTCTAAAATAGACAATTTTTAAAAATTCTAATGTGAAATACATCCCACTAATTTGGCTTAATATTTTTCTAAACTATATGTAATTAATTTTTAACATATTTTAATGGAATATTAATGAGTTTTTACATAACACTAGAACTGAAAGAAAGTAACTTTCAGTGAATAGTAAGGATATTAAAATAATACCATACTTTAGACTACAGTTTGGTTATAAGGATTGCATTGTAGCAAAAACCTGAAATAAAAACTCAAGTCATGAAAAGGGTATTTAAGGTATTGAGCTTATACTACACCTCAGATGAAACTACTACTGTGTAACTTAAAATTTTAATGGAAGTCACCCTAGACTTATAGTATTTTGTAGTTGAAGACTGCTTGCTGTTTCTTGTACTTTGCAAAGAAAATTGCCATTTACCTGAAGCATCCACCCCCATTTTTATGTTTATTACATAAGTTTGGTAAATCTTTCTTTAGAAGCATCCTGACTGAGTGAAAAAAGACTTCTAAAGGCAATGTTTATTACATCTTTTTGTTTTAAATGATAAGCTACATGATATATACAAGAGACCAAAAGGTAACTTACCCAAACCTGCCATCATTTATTCTGGAGCCTCCAGAAAGAGCATAACAATCAAAACTTGTTTCTCAAAGAAATACTTGGAGAAAAATAAATTAGACTGGGGACTGGGATCAGCTTAACATTTAATGCTAACCAATGAAGCCTCTCATTTCTATTGTATTAGCTAAGCAATTCTTGAAAATGGAAGTACAAAGGTAGAAACTTGGTCTAGATGGTAAGACTTAGGATGCTATTTTCCCCCTACTTCACTTAGAAGTATATTATTTTAATTTGTTTTAATAACAGATTTCATATATTTAAATATCAAGTTCAAGTTCCTACCCATCTTGGGTAAAATCTACATTATAGCAAAATATATCACATTAAAGAGTACTGATTTTCTATTTGTGAAAGAATAAACCTGTGACAATAACTTTTTTATATAACAATATGGATAAGCAATTGATATGATTTCTTCTCTGTTCACTACAAGGAAAGCAAAACTCAGTACACAGTAGTACTAGTTAATGGAGAGCCACTGGAATATTGGATGATCTAGGCCTCAGGAATGTGAGCCTGCTGGCAGTGAAGGACTAGTGAAGTGATTGAACTCTGGACATATGAGTCAAAACAGTAATCCAGAACCCTCGAATTAAGAGAGTAACAGAAGGAATACAAAGGGGAGGGAATATTCAAGAAATACTTTTTAAAAGAGATGGGAAAGACTTAAATTTGGTCTGGACATAGAAAAATATCAACAGTGAAATAGACCATACGAAAAATTCTTCTGAGTTTTAATAATTAACTTTATATCCAGGTAGGAATTTTTCATCATTTCAATGAGTAAATGATTATTATCAAAGCTACAAACACATTACAAATTGGGATTGAGTATAATAAATTAATTGGGCTTTACTTTATATTCCATAAAAGTAACACAAAGAAGGACATTCATGAATTGATACAAAATATAGATAAAAACTCATGTGAATAAAATCCACAAAACAGCCGGGCGTGGTGGCGCATGCCTGTAATCCCAGCGTTCGGGAGGCTGAGGCAGGAGGATTGTTGTGAGTTCAAGACCAGCCTGAGCTACAAAGTGAGCTTAAGGCCAGCCTCAACTGCATAGTAAGACCCTGTCTCAAAAAGACCAAAAAAAAAAAAAATAATAAAAAAAAAATAAAATCCACAAAACAAAGATAATTATCTTCACAAATATATAAATTAAAAAAGCAAACTTTAATATCTCTATGTCAAAAATATTTAGTACAGAAATTTCCTTGTTATCAGTGGACCATTTAAAAACTCTTTTTTTTTTAAATTTATTTTTATGTATTTATTTATTTTGCGGAACCAGGGATTGAACTCAGACCCTCAGATTTGCCAGGCAAGTGCTTATTCCACTGAGCCTTCTCCTGGGCCCCTTAAAAACTCTTTAACCCCAGATGACATTACATTTGAAATCTAGCTGCTTATATGAGCCATATTTTAAAATTGTTCAATTTCAATAGAAGATAATGATTAAGACAGAATATCAATAAAAAATGATTACTAGTCTCTAATAATAATACCAATTTAAATTATGTTACTATAACAGTTTTAATTGCTGTTTCTCAATAAAATTAATAAAAATAAATGAATGAAAAATAAAAGATACATTGGGCCAGGTATATAGATAGTTCAGCAGCATAAGAGCCTGGTTGGCAAGCACAAGGTCCTGAGTTCAATCTCCGAAACCAAAGGAAAAAAAAGACATATTAATTGCTTCTCAGCCTTTTGGCTAAGATCAAGTGTAAAATTAGACACATTTTTAAGTGTTAGTTAAAATCATGAAAGTTTGCTAAGTTAAGAAAAATGTCATAAAAAAATAAAAAAGAAAGAAAAATGTCATCCAATGAAACAACTCTTTCCTATATTTGGCCTCAAAATACACAGTTCATTTTCTCTGGCACTCAAAGTTTCTCAACACGAATTTCCAGATGAAGTCAACTAACCAAGTCTATAGCATCACATTAGTCAAAATTAATGCTGTAATCTGCTTTGGAATTACTTAGTCACAGGATGCTCTATTATTTAAAATGCATTAAATACATTATTTTTGCTTAAGTAGAAAAGAAACACTAAGGCCACCTTCATTAAGAGATCTCTCAGCAAAATCTGAATCAACAACTGGCAGAAAATACAAATTAAAAAAAAAAAAGAAGTTAGGCAAAAGACAAACAGAGGCTGACTACCTCATGAGACATACCAAAACCTCCACCTTTAAAATATATCAGTCAGTTCTCATATCAAACATTTAAAATAGGACATGAAAGCAAATTTAGAGGTTTTATCTCTTTCCATTTACTTTTGAAAAGTTAAATGCCAAATAACTAGGCACTTGGATGTATACATGAAAATTCATGAAGAAACCATTAAGAAGGTAGGGGAATAAAAGGAAGAGCCTAAAATCACCCTATACCAGAAGCCATTAGAAGTTTAACTGTAAACTAAAAATCAAAAATAATAAGTTACCCTATAAATGAACGCCTTATGAACATAAAAGTCTGCTGAAACCACATTCATTCTTTTCAGCATACTGATGACTGTATTCAACTCTAACCAACAATTTTTTACAACCAAGATTATGAAGTTAATGTGAGAAAATGAAAATTTTTTTCAAATATATAGAAAATTCTTCTGCAGCAAGTGCTAAAAGAAACAGGATGTCCATTTTTACTGCTCCTAGTAAGAATAATAAGTTAAACAACTCAATGAGTAATGTTTTCAAAATGTACCAAGAAGCTAAAAATACATATGATAAAGAATTAGCAAAAATTCAACTGCACAATCATACAACCTGTGCATGTTTCTCCTAGTATCTATTTACATCTTTTGTAATAAGACTTGATCTATAATCTAAAGAATACTATCACTATTTATCTCTATAATCAAGGCTATGTATTTTCAAATTAAAGTCCCAAAAAATAACACTTAAATCTTAATAATCTCTCCTCATTCCATACAGCCTCCCCATCCACCACCTTGTGTTCTTTATCTTCTTCTGTTTTCATGTCTTGCATCCCCATGATGGTGAGGACCAAGTCCAGAGGCCATGTATATGGCAGACATGTACCCTATCACTAAGCTACATCCTCAGTTTTAATAACTCAAATCTTAAGTGGTCAAAAAGGAGGGCTAGTTAAATGGCGAGATTACTGATAATAGATATAAATTTTTAAAAAGCTGATTGAAATTTTACACGTAAAACTCCTCAATTAAATAATATCAAGATGAATTCGATGCAACATTAGAAAGGTCAAACATCAGTATCAAGTTGGTTTCATCCAGGAATGCAAGGATGGCTTAATGCACACAAATTTTAAAAAGGAGCAGAGTGCACAAACAGAATCTAGAATACAAATAACATGATCGTCTCAATGCATGCAAAATATCTGATAAAACTCAGTATCTTTTCATGATAAAAACCCTGAAGTAATTAGACACAAAAGAACACATATTTCAACATAATAAAGGCTTTATATGGCAAATCCATAGTCAGCAACACAATAGTAAAGAATTGAGAACATTTCTTCTAAGATCAGGACAAAATAAGGATGTCCATTCTCACTGCTCTTGAACAAAATAATATGTGAAATTTTAGCCTAAACAATTAGGTAAGAGAAAAAATAAAAAATAAAAGGCACACAAACTGTAGTGGAAAATATCAACTTGCTCATTCGCAGATGATGAAATTTTATGCATAGAAAAATCTAAAGAATGCACCAAAGTACTATGAGAACTGATAAATTCATTAAACTAATGACACACAAAATTAAAATATAAAAATCAGTAGCTTTTCTAAATAGTCGTAATTCAGTACTTATCATTAATTGGTTTTATAAGTACCGTACCAAACAAACAATTTTGGCTGGAAAGGGAGGTAAGTTACTATGCAACTGACATTGAAAGTTCTAGCTTACATTTCAAGTACCAAAAAAATAAGTACTGTGAAAAAAATATGTTTTGTTAGGCATCTGCCTGGCAAATGCAAAATCTTGAGTTAAATTCCCAGTAAAAAAAAAAGAAATGTGTTTAGTACTACATTTGACAAGTTTAAAAGCTGTCTAATTCTAGCATGTACATGAACTTGCTGAGAAAGAAGAAATCAACAATGCTACCAGATATGGAATAGACACACAATAATAATGTCAGATGTAAAAGACCTCTACAGTGAACATAATAAAGCACTGAGGAAAGAAATTGATGATTCAAAAGTGAAGACAACTATGTTTATGGATTAGTAGAATTAATATTATTAACATTTCCATACTGTTCGAAAAGAAATCCACAAATTCAATGTACTCCCTCTAATACTACTAACATTCTTCATAGAAGTAGGAAAAAAAAAATAACATTCATAATTGAAGCACAAAAGAGTCTAAATAGCTAAATAGTCTGGTAAGTATGTAACTATATCTGCACTACAGATATACTATAGAACCTTAGTACCCCAAACAGCAGGTACTGGCATAAGAATACAGATTGACCAACAGAACAGAACAGAACAGAGGACTGGGCAATAAATCCACATATATTCAGTGTATTGATTCATGACTGCACTAAAAATATACGCTGGAGAAGAGCCAGACTCTTCAAAAAATGGGTCTGGGAAAATGGAATACCTGCATTTAGAAAACTGAATTTCACCCTCTATCTCTCACACTGTACAGAAATCAACTCAAAATGCCTGAAAGACTTTAATGTAAGACCTAACACTCTAAAACTACTAAAGGAAAACATAGAGAAAACACTTATGATATTGGTATAGGCAATGAATTCCTGGCTAAGACTCCAAAAGCACAGAAAACAAAAGTAATAAAAACGGAATTACATCAAATCCAAAGGTTTCTGCTAAGCAAAGGAAACAATCAACAGTGAAGATAGAAAAAGAATGAAAGAAAATCTTGACCAACCATTTGTCAGAGTATTGACACTCAGACTATACAAAGAACTTAAGAAAATACAGCAGAAAAAGTAACCAAATTTGAAAATGGGCAAATGATCTAAATAGACACTTCTCCAAAGACATGTAAATAACCAATTATATATGTGTGTGAAAAATTTCTCAATATATTTAGCCACAGGGAAATACAAATCCAAGCTAAACTGACATTGTAACTCACCACAAATAGAATGTCTACTACAGAAGGACAGGAGAACAAGAGAGAAGGAAGTAAAGACAAGGAGAATAGAAAAAAAAACATAAAACTAAATACTGGCAAGGATGTGGAGAAAAAATAAACCAATATCCACTTTTGACAGTAATATAAACTAGTAAAACCACTATGGAAAACTGAACTAAGGTTAGCAAATATTAAACAAGTAATGTCTGTACTGTGAATTGATCATTCTAATTTGTATAAATATATCTATTATTGCCAGTTTAAAAAATGGAAGAAAACAGAAGCACTTGTCTGTCACCTTGTGCTCTGCAAAAAGTTCTACCAGGCTATCAGCTAAGGAAAATCCCTAACTTACAATGTTTCAATAGTAATTTTTCAAATATATATATATATATATATATATATATATATATATATATATATATATATATATATATTTAGGTCAGGAACTACAGGGTCTCACTATAGATCAGACTGGTAGGGATCCTCCTATTTTCAGCCTCCCAAGTGCTGGGATGATAGGAAAACACCACCACGCTCAGTCTCAATTGATGTCTCAGCACACCCTTGGGACATGGGCAGCACAGCATACCAGGATCAAACCCCAGCCTCTGCATTCTGCCTAAGCAGACAATTTTTCAACTTCCCATGGTACAAGCACCATAAGTAGTAGCAGTCATACTTCAATTTTAGAATTTAGATCCTTGCCCATGCTAGCATACTGGCTACCATACTGTATCACTCTGTTAGGTAGCACAGCTCCCATTCCACCACTAAATCATAGGAACAACATATATTTTACTGAGTAACCAGCATTTCTCAGAAACAGGTATTCAATAACTGACATGACATATTTATCATAAAATAGGTTTTATGCTAGATGATACTGTGTATTCAATAACTGACATGACATATTTATCATAAAATAGGTTTTATGCTAGATGATACTGTCCAACTGTAAGCTCAAGGATTTAATACCTTTGAGGTAGACTTCAGCAAGTATGATGCTGTCAGATGTATTAAATACACTTTAATTTATAACATTTTCAAATTATGATGAACAGGGCCTACCCATTGGCTCAGTGTGCTTGCTTAAGCAAGGAAGTCAGGCTCAGGATTATGTGGTTCAATCCCCAGATCCCCATGCCTTACCAGACCTGTCCTTAAGGCAGCTCAAGAAAGCCAAAAAACAAAAAGTCCATCTCAACTTTTACACCAATTACTGCCATACTGTCTCTCAATGAAATGTTTGTTTTTAAAAAAGGGTAATTAATGGAAACAAGAGACAAGAAAAAAAATGTTCATAGGACTGTCCTACTACAATGCTGTATATGGTTTGATTTCTAAATTTCTGTGTGAAAATATGGAATTGTTTATTCCTATTTTTAAAATATATTTTTTATTTCTTTCTTCACATTCTGTAGGTACTTAAAGTTTAACATATCAATATTTGATGGAAAATACCTGTTCCATGTTATGCTTAAGATGTTTGATATCCACACAGTGAGGTTAAGCTCAACTGCCTATGTTACAGGGTAATAATATCATTAAGCTTCTCTTTTGGAGTGTTAACAACTTAAGCTTCCAGACCAAGAATTAGATAAAAAGTAGGGCTGTAAGGATAGTCTACATTTTGGCCCCTAGCCTTTCAAGGTCAGTGAAGACTCAGGACATAGTAGAACATGTAATGTAACATCCTGTAACTCAAGTGTGTCCCAAATTTTCTGATCAAAGAGATTATGGGGCCACAGAGGAAAGTGATCAAAGAGGTATAGTGTGCCTAAGGTGAGTCACATGGGGAGAAAACTTTCGCTCAGTCTTTCACAGAGAGCAAATTGGTCAAGCAATGGCCTTGACTCATCCACACAGCTGACACTGACAAAGGATCAATAAACTGCAGTACACAGTTTCAGGCTAAATCCCAATCATTTACCTGATCTTGGCAGATACATAAGTTACACTTCTTGTTACATAAGTCTTGCTTTATCTTGGTCTTAACCATCCAGCAGAAAAGTATAAAAATGTGGTATAAAAAGTAAAGCCATCCCTGGCAAGCGCAAGGTCCTCAGTTCAATCCCCAGTTCTGCCAAAAAAAATAAAAAGTAAAGCCAGGGTCTGGGGTGATGACTCAGTAGAATAAGCACTTCCCTGGCAAGTACAAGGGTCTGAGTCCATTCCCAGTTCCGTCAAAAAAATAAATGAATAAAAAGTAAAGCTATATTAATATGCTGAGCCGTAAAAGGTTCAAGTTAATAACTTCTAACATTGCCAGTCCTATGGACAACTTATTACTATTATGGACTACTGGACTACATTGGATTATTTTGCTGAATTCATGTACCTACCATATTTAAATGGCAATGGAATATGCATCTCTGACAAAACTAAACAAAAAAAAGGGGGATATAAATGAAGGATCATTTTCTATCTGTATATACAAAACAATTAGAATAGATATACAGCTAATGTTTGGAGCATCTTGTACTATGAATAACCATTACAAAGACAATATGCAATGTATTAATTATTGAAACTGTCCTATTAATCAGTTTTGAAACTGTCTCATTGCTATTTGTTTCTCACTAAAATAAAAAAAAAAAATTATGATGAGCTTACTATATAAGCCCATCACAAGTTGAAAGGCATCTACTATAAAATTTTTATGAGATCTAAAAGGTCCAGTTAGAAATCTTTTACTCTTAGATCAGGTACAAGACAAGGATGTCCTCTATCACCCCTCCTATTCAATATAGTTTTGGAATCATTACCAACAGCCATTACAAAAGAGGGAGAAATAAAAGTAATACAAATAGGTAAAGAAGAAGTTAAATTATCACTATTTGCAGATGACATGATACTTTACTTGGAAGAGCCAAAAACTCCACCAAGAAGCTACTAGAATTGATACAGAAATTCATTAGCATAGCAGGATACAAAGTCAATACTCACACATCAATAGCATTCCTCTACACAGATAACAAACACACTGAGATGGAAACTGCAGAAATAATACCTTTTATAATAGCACTGGGAAAAATTAAATACCTTGGAATTCACTTAACCAAGGAAGTCTAAGATCTTTTCATGGAAAATTACAACAACCTAAGAAAAGAGATCATAGAGGATTTCAGAAAATGGAAAGATATTCCCTGCTCCTAGATAGGAAGAACAAACATTGTGAAGATGGCCATACTCCGAAAATTGTTGTACAGATTTAATGCAATCCCTATCAAATTGCCACTAACATACCATGCAGACCTAGAGAAATCATTCCTAAAATTTATTTAGAACCAGAAACGAACTAGAATAGCAAAGACAATCCTGGCTAACAAAGACAAGGCAGGAGGCATCACAATTCCTGATTTGAAATTATACTACAAAGCCACTGTGATAAAATCAAAATGGTATTTGCAACAAAACAGACCTGAGGATCAATGGAATAGATTAGAAGATTTGAAATTATACTACAAAGCCACTGTGATAAACTCAAAATGGTATTTGCAACAAAACAGACCTGAGGATCAATGGAATAGATTAGAAGACGCAGAGACCTCTGTGAACACACTCAGCCACCTGATCTTCGACAAAGGGGCCAAACATGCTTACTGGAAAATAGCCTCTTTAACAAATGGTGCTGGAAAAACTGGCTTTCTACATGCCCGAAAACTAAAATTTGACCCAGCTCTATCACCATGCACTAAGCTAAAGTAAAAATGGATTAAACATCTAAACATTAAAACAGAAACACTCAATATCCTGGAAGAGAAAATAGGAGGAACTCTTGAAGACATAGGGGTAGGCAAACAGTTCATGAACAAGTATGTATTTGCACAGAAAACACTTGAAAGAATTAACAACTGGGATCAACACTTCTTGAGACATTTCTGCACATCAAAAGAAATTGCCAACAAAGTGAAAAGACAACCCACAAATTTTGAAAAAATCCTAACAAATAAGCAATCAGACAAAGGTCTGCTCTCTAGAATGTATAAAGAACTAAAATATATTAGGGCCCTCAAATTTAAAGACCCAATCCAGAAATGGGAATCTGAGATGAATACACACTCTCAGAGGACGAAATAAAAGAAGCGAATAAATACATAAAAAAATGCTCCACATCACTAGCCATCTGTGAAATGCAAGTGAAAACAATACTGAGATACCATCTCACTCCAGAAAGAATGGCTATCATAAAGAAATCAACCAACAACAAATGTTGGAGAGGATGTGGGGAAAAGGGAACATTTCTCCACTGCTGGTGGGAATGTAGACTGGTGCAACCATTATGGAGATCAGCATGGAGACTCCTCACAAAAATAGAACTGGAAATCCCATTCAAGCCAGCTATCCCCTATTGGGAATTTTCCCGGAGGAACTAAAAACATCATATCATAGTGATACATGTGTACCTATGTATATAGCAGCACAATTTGTGATAGCAAAATCTTGGAAACAACCAAGATGCCTGTCACATGAGGAATGTGTGAAAAAGATGTGTTAATTCTATACAATGGAATATTACTCAGCTATTAAGAATGATAAACTTGAAGCACTTATATTGAAGTGAATGTCACTTGAACATATATTCATAAGTTCACAGATCAAAAATTGGAGAAATGGAAGGGCCGCAAGGTCAGGTAACATTTTGGCTCTAGCCTTTCAAGGTTAGTGAAGGCTCAGGACATAGGAGAACCTGTACTGTAACATCATGGAACTCAGTTGTATCCCAAATTTTCTGATCAAGGAGATTATAGAGCCACACAGGAATGTTATCAATCATCTATAGTGTGCCGAAGGAGATTCACATGGAGAGAAAACTTTCTCTCAGGCTCTCACAGAGAACAAACTGGTCAAGCAATGTCTGTGACTCATCCACATGGCTGACTCCAACAAAGTATCTACTGAGTGAGGTACAAGCTTACAGTATAAACCCTCAGGGGACATGACTGACCTCATCAGATCCAAAAGCTACATTTTTTGTTATGTAGGTCTTGCTTTATCTTGGTCTTAACCATCCAGCAGAAAAGTATAAAAATGAGGTATATAAAAGAAGGCCATAATAATAAGCTCAGTTGTAAATGGCTCTAGTCAACAACTTCTTCAGATAACCCACTACTATTGTGGACTGCTGGACTGTATTGGATTGTTTCGCTGAGTTCAGGCATCTATAATAATTGAATGACAATGGAATGCCCATCTTTGATAACACTAAACAAGAAAAAAGGGGATACAAAGGAAGAACCATTCTGTATTTGTATAAACAGTACAGTTAGGATAAATATGCAGTAGTTCTGCATAATTCCATGAGAAGCAAGATTTGCCCTAATAGTATTTGGACAGGATACCCTGTTGGCTTCTTGTACTATGGACAACCACTGGGAAGATAACAAGGTAGAAAGTATTAATTATTGAAACTGTACTATAATTCAGATTTTAAAAAACAAGATAAGTACATAGCTACACTCTCTTAATTCATTGATTAGAGACATCTACTCTAATAGTGTTTGTAAGTAGAATATCAGGTATGCACATTGTACGACAAAAAAAACACTACGAAAACAATATGTAATGTATTAATTATTGAATCTGTCCTGCTAATTTGATTTGAAACTGTCTCATTGCTATGTGTCCTTGAATAAAATAAAATAAAATTTTAAAAAAAGGTCCAATTCACTTTAATTTGAAATGAATGAGAGAAGAACAGTGAATAAAATGCAAATAATAATGGCCATTTACGTATGAAGTAGTAGATATGATGAATGATGAAGACAGGGAAAGTGCCACTGCTTGGAAGAGAGACTCTTCCAGAGTTTGTATCTTAATTCTATCACTCATTAGTTGGGTAGCTTACATAAATACTTGCTCTTCTGCTTGATGTTTTTCGAAAGAAGACAACACTATTACTCATATAAAGAATTATGAGATTTAAATGAAGTGCTTCAACCACTACTCATCACACAATAGTGTAAATATTAAATAAAATTGATTGTTTAAATGATTGTGATAGTTATCATCATCAACATGATAATCATTATTAGTAGTAGTAGTACTACTATCACTACCAATAGGTATTCCATACACATTATTTGATCTTCACACATGAAATATGCATATGTGTCTAACACATAATGAAAAATATTACATGTAAAGGCATTTTTACAGTTTCTAGGTATTAGTACCAGTATTTGAGCCAATAGCTGAAGTTAATACAATAACTATGTTATGATACTGTCTCTCAAAAGGGGCAAAAGAGCATATGTGTGAAAAATAATAGAATTTTCTAATTATCCTATGATTTACTGAACAATTATTATAGGCTCTAGGAATAAAGGAGTAAGAAAATACTGATGATGTCTGTTTCATATACCTTTATTAGAGATGATTAGGAATGGTATGAAAGAAAAAACATCAAAAAGCAAGAAATATGCTCCAGAGAACTAACACTAAGATTGATGTGTGTGTGAGTCACCTACATCAAATGAATCAAAAAGGCCTTCCTTTCGAAAGAGATTAAGTTTAAGATGAGAATGAA
Source organism: Ctenomys sociabilis (assembly GCA_004027165.1). NCBI lineage: Eukaryota > Metazoa > Chordata > Mammalia > Rodentia > Ctenomyidae > Ctenomys > Ctenomys sociabilis. The sequence goes on from PVKA01013167.1 coordinate 25,182, forward strand.
AAAAGACAATCAGGAAACAAAGTGCCCAAAAAGCAATACAGAGTCCCAGGCAGCAGCAATATCTACTAGAGGGAGCTAAACTGAAAATGAGACCATAACTTAAGGATCCAAAGTGACCACAATACTTGCAAACAGATGAGGTAGAATAATCCAAGAGATCAGAGAAGCAAGCACACATTGAAGCTCCATCACCAAGGGAAAGGACTGTGAATCTTATGCTAAGGTAAGTTAGAGATCCAATGAGACTTATCAAGTGAGAAAGTATCATGATTTGATTTACATTTTAACAAGCATTCTCACTGCAAGGTGAAAAACAGAATGTAGTGAGGTAAGCATCTGGAGGCAAGGAAATGGGGATATTTCAGTAGGCTAGGTCAGAATCAAAAGTGGCCTGAACTACGGAAGCTGGAGAAAACAAAGATTTGGCATGCATTTTACAGATCGAATAGAAAAGATCTACACATGAGTTAAATATAAATGATAAGTAAAGGAGAAATAGTCCCTATCATTTTATTTTGAGCAGCCAAAAGAATGATGGCTTAGTTTACCAAAGCAGAGATTATGTAGGGGAGAACATGTTTTGGAAAAGACTAAGATTGGCGAGAAAAGGGTCCTATTCAGGGCCAGTTTACATTGAGATTTGGAAATGCTCAGCGGGCATCTGGTTCCAAACTAGAAATTCTAGACAGTCCTTTTCGCTGATTGTGTTGGATACAAAAAAAAAAAAAAAAAAAAAAAAAACCAGCAAGAAGAAAATGAATGGACAATCTGAATAGCTGGTTACAATTTGGAACAGTGAGATAGACTGCTGGGCTCTTCATAAAATCAACTCACTTATAAAATCTGAAGCATCATCTTTGCTTTGTATATTGATACAGAAAGAGATCAAACTTTAAGGTCAATGAGATTGGGACCAAGGGAGTTCTATAATATCCTAAATCTAATAAAATTACAAGGCAAAGCTCAGTAAGAAGAAATCAGAGCTCCTGATAGGATAAAATTTGTAAGTGCTTCTGAAAATTTCATCCTACATGAAGCCCATAACATTCTCAATGTAAGATAAAAGCATCTTCTAACTACACATAAATAACAATTGCTCTTATGGAAGCTTATGTAATAACTGGTGTCTTACGAAAGTTTCTATAGAACCTGTGAGAAAAAAAATGCTTTTACAATTACAGTGAAACAAAAAGTAAAATATAATGTCTCAACTCCTATTAATATTATATTTTCAGCTTATTCAAGCTAAGTACAATTTAGTGTAATAGTTTTTTAATCAAATGGCTAATTTCAAAGTTGACATCAAGAGCTAAGCAATGATATGCGCATATATAAGTCCATGTGCTCACTTTAGCAGCACATATTCTAAAATTGTGCACTAAGTCCTCACTATGATAAATAAAAGCAATATTACAAAAGATATGTTTTTTAGGAAAGATAAGAATTTTCTTTAAAGAAAATTGAATAGATACTAAATATCAAATGTTTTACATTTAACATTTTGTTTAATCCTTATAATAAGCTCTTCAGATAGGCTTTATTACAGCCATTTTTACAGAGAAAAAAACAAGTTTGCAAGACTGTGAACACCAAAGCAAGGATTAAATTCTGGGTACAGATGAAGATATACTGCATACTGCTTTTTGTTTGTTTTTGTCTTTGTTTTTATTGAGGAGGGATGGGGTAATAATGACAATTCAAGTAAGGGGTTTCACACTGAACTACAAACCTAGTCCTTTTTGTTTGGTTCTTTCAAATGGTCTTGGAAAGTTGGCTGGCCGGGGCTCAATTTTCTGATCCTCCTGCCTCAGCCTCCTAGAGTGCTATAATTAGAGGCAAAGACCACCACACCTGGGAACACTTCCACTGGGCTCTTACAGAGGGCCCTGACACGGAAGAGACCAGGAGCCTCAAGGCTACAACAGTCTTTTCAAACAACAAAAATCTTTCTGGTTAGCTATTAAATTAGTCTGATAGCATCGGCTATATAAATGCCTTTGCAGTATCACATATATAAAATAAAAAATTAAGTTCACTTAGAACATCAAACAAAATCTTACCAGGTACTGAACCCAATCAAAATAATAACTGGTGTCTTACGAAAGTTTGATAGAAAACTAATCAAAAGACCTCAAGTTACAGGTGAAAATCTGCTTCTCAGAAGAGGATAAAATAAGAGAGAAAAAAATAGGCAAAAGGTGGGGATTCATTTTAAAAGGAACAATTTCTTAAATTATGTTATCTTTTTAGAACAAAAGCAAAAGTATCACATCATTTCTTTTCTCAACAAAATATTAGGTATAATCCTTCCTAACAACTGAATGGTAATAACAGGGCAACTATTTTAGTCAGTCAACTCTGTTAATCTAATAAACTATGTATTACAACAACCACATAAGAAAAATGGAAGCAATTTGATATTATATTCCTTCCCAAATTTTATTTATTTTCTCTTGGTTATTGAATTTTTCATAAGCTTATTCTTTTGTATATTTTACTCCACTGCATTTAATTTTGCTCCCCAAGGTTCTTTAGAGAAAAACCTGGATATCAAGATACCTCTTTCAATTTAAGCAGTCAAAACAAATTATTTTAAACCACAGCACATACTGACACATTAGTAGTCTGATCACAACTCAGGTATGCACACAGAAATAAAAACATAGGACTCACACTAAATTTGATAAAGAATAGCAACAAAGAAAAAAAATAGAAAGTAAAAACAAAACCAGAAGGATTAAAGGGGGTTACATTACATAAAACAATCAGGTATAATACAAACTAATTTTCTAAAATAAAGATATTTGGGAGAAATACCAAGCAGTTTCTAGATAAAAATACTAATATACACCTCAGCTATGAACTCAGGATATGCTTGGAAATGATTATTTAATGAAAGTATGCAGTAAATATTCTCTTATAATGATTCTATCAACTTCCTCCATCAGACAGGCCCAGTGGAAAACCCTGCAATAGAACTCCCTGCAAAGAGGCTGCAGGCAAGACACACTCAGCTGATCAAGGAGCAGAATATCTTCCTTGAGTGGCACAGAGGGTACAACTCCAAGGGCTGCAGCAGGAAGAAGTGGAGCACAGCAGCCAGACCCAAGCCACACTCATCTGGACAAGTTTGAACTTGGTAGATCCAGACCTGGTGCTAAGGTAATAACTCTACCAAAGCACTACACCAAAGCCAAGAAGACAGTGATAAAGAGAAGGTGCAGAATGCATTCTCAGGCCCCAAGCTCACCCAGAACAAATGCAGGAGACAACAGCATAGAAGAAATTGGAAATTACACACCTGAAATAAGTGTCGAAAGTAAATAAGCAACAACAGAAAGGTATAGATGAAATCAGATCAGAAAAAATTTCTTCAGTAAAAAAAGAAATGATAACTATAATGAAAAAAGTACTAAGTACTTTTAAAGAAGACACTGATTAAAAAAAAATAGGGAATATAAAAATGATCAAATCCTTGAATGAGCAATTAGAATGCATGAAGCCAATTCAAAGTGATATACAGGAAATTAAAAACTCAATCACAAGCTGGCAAAACCATTTGAATGAAAGTGAACATAGACTTTCAGACGTGAAGACACTATTGCAGCTAGTGAAAAGGTAAAAAAAGATCTCTTAAAGACAACTAGGATACAGGAAAAAATAATTCAACATCTGCAATATGATGCAAAGATGAACAACATAAGACTAATAGGCATCAATGAGAAAAAAGGAGTCAATACATGATATAAAAAAATGTAGGAGGAAATAATAGCAGAAAACTTCCAAAAAATATGGAGAAACTTTCTGACATTCAAGTAACCAAAGCATATAGAACTCCAAAGAACATCAACCCAATTAAAACCACACCCAAGGGCCAGGGAGATAGCACAGTGGAATAAGCACTTCCCTGGAAAGTACAAGAGCTTGAGTTCAATCCATGCTTCTGAAAAAAAAACCACACACACACACACCCAAACATATAATAATCAAGACCCCAGAAATTCAGCACAGGAACATTATACTGAAAGCCCCTAGAAAAGAGAAACAGATCACATTTAAAGGAAAACTCATCAGAATAATGGCAGATTTCTCTTCACAAACCATCAAGTAAAGAGCATGGAGCAAAGTACCAAGTCTTACAAGAAAATAAATTCCAATACAAACTGATACACCCAGCAAAATGCTCTTTCAAATTTAATGGAGAACTGACATACTTCCATGACAAAGAACAACTAAAGAATTTCATGACAGCAAAGCCAAACCTACAGCCTGAAGCAGTTACTAAAGAGGGAACACTAGCCTTCTGCAAATTCCTAAGAATAAATGACCACAGTATTGGGATGAGGTAAGATAGACAAACTAAAATGAGGTAGAGAGGAGATAAGGAAATTGAGATTTTAAAATTGTACTTTAAAGAAAAACTGCAGCTTTAGACAAGGTCTTTTCTTGCTTCTGGAGGCTACCCTAGCAGGTGACACCCTTCCCCATTCACTTGCAAATTGTCCTTTCCTCCAGCCCAAAAAGCAGTTGTTTTAGAGACACTAAGTCTTAACTTCAACATATTGTTTTAGGCAGTTGAGTTAGATCAAAATATTGTAGGCTGTCAGACAGGGCTAGGCCCTCCAAGGGAACAGCATGGAAGACAAGATACCTTGCAACTATAAGAGACAGATCCTCCTGCGGTGAGCAAGATCTAAAGACCAAAGATCAAACAAATGCTTACCTGGGTTCAATCCAACTCCATACCAGCCCTACCTCAGGCCCACTGAGCTGGCCACGGAAACCAGTGTGGTGGCACACACCTATAATCCCAGTGATGGGGAGGGTAAAACAGGAGGATCACTACAAGTCTGAGCTATGTAATGAGACCCTGTTTCACACACATAAATTTAAAAAAAAAAAAAAAGGCAACCAGGATTGATCAGCACCTTGAGAAAGCCAAGAGTCACTTATCCTACTGCTACCACCTACTAAATAAACTCCTATTCTATATTCATGTCCACTTGCCATGTGACTCGCTTCCCCATTTAGTCTTCGTTTTAATCAATTTTACATGAACAATAGTGCTTATAACCTTATTGGTTAACCATAGTTTTGTCCCACTTCATGCTCACCTAAGCAAGTTCCCATGTTCTCTACCTTAGACCTGCCTCACCAGATGGTTTTGCTCTATAAAAATTCCTGGAAGAGTCAACTTCCTGGACAACCCACTCAGGTACCCCTCTGTCCCTCTCTCTGACAGAAGCTTTCTGTCCCCCAATAAATATTCTGCTTTTACCTCCATTTGTTCCTAAAAGTTATTCTTTAGTTTTAGAGAACTGAAATTTGGCCCAAGTATCTTTCAGGTTGGGAGTTTCATTCCCCTATATCAATAGCTCCACTTCAAACCCATATAGATGTGTAATATAACCTGGCAGACAGTGAGAATGCATATCCTAGAACATCCATCTTGAAGACCATCTTTCAATGTGTATTACTCTGGCTTGCAACTCACCTCATTTCTTTGAGCCCATGCACTCAGGTCTTGGAGTTAAACTCCAAGTTTTGGATAAAGGAATTCCTCCAAAAATGTACAAGTAATTTATAAAGAATCATTTTTTTAAATGGATCATAACACTGCAGTTTGGTATTTCTGCCTAGTTTCTTTGTACATTAGATTTTAATTTAATAAGCCAACAGTGGAAAAACTGTTTATATACTGAGGGCTGGGAGATAGCTCAGGAGAATAGGCACTTGCCTGTTTATATTTTGCCTTCATACATTCTATACAATGTTTGATGCATAATTCTTGGGTTTTGAAATTTCTCTGACTGTTTACACATAAAAGTCTATCTTTAGCATTCTATTTCTCCCTTACTACCAAATGACTTCTAGTGCTATGAACACATCATACCTCTTAGCAAAAAAGCGAAGATAGAAAAAGCCTGGTACTTAAATCAAAAATGATACAGGAGAAAATATAACTCTCAACCTGCTAGATATCTGATGCACTGAATAGGTATCCCCTAAAAGCAAAGAATGAAGTTAAGGAATAAGAGAGGTTAAGCATAGAAAAAATTTATTGAGTTAACTTCTAAGAGATCGAAGGGGCCTCAAAAGTGAGTTGCCACTTCTCTAAAAATGTGTTATAGAGCAAAAATATGAGGTGGTTACAAAATCACAAGATAAGGACAATGTAAGTCAAACTATAATCAACTAATCAGATTACAAGTACAGCTTTTTAGCTAATATTAATCTAATAGGGAATCAGGTCACATAGCAAAGGTACATGAAAAGACCAAAGGCATTTTGGAAATGAAATGGGTCTTGAAGTTCTGGTCATTCATTTGGGTGACTGTCATCTACCTAGACTTTACTGGACCAGCTAATACAAATTATAGTATAATTCCAAATTACTGCTTACCCCTTAGTAAGGTATGTAGGTCTGGCTAATACATCTTTATCATGAGGCCTAGCCTTCCTCTGACAGATGTGACTCCAGCCAAAATTCTGATGTCTTTATTTTTCTGCTGACTTCCTTGAGAGCCCAGTCCTTTTCTGACTACATATTAATTTCTATCTAACTTAGCTGCCTATAAAAAAAACACAGTAGAAAAAATGTCTTTTTGTACTCTTAATTGAAAAGGAAAAATATCAACTAATATTATTAAAATATTTTGTCAGCAGATAACTAAATACAAGGATGATTTTTGTTCCTTAAGCATAATAATTGATTTCGTATGTTTAATTGTTTCAGGCTCAAACTGAACTTTCCTTCCCTATCTTCCAAAACTGGGATTTGAAATATAAATGGAAGTGAGTGAGAACCATTCTGAATGGCTATTGTGAAGCCAAATAGTTTCCAGTTTGTGGAGTTCAGCTAGGCTTCATTATTAAAGGGTCTACTTAAGAACTGTAAAGACAAAGCAGGACTCCTCCCAGAGCTTCTGACACATTACATGTTCACTGACCTACAGTGACTCCCAATCCACAGAAAAGGACCTTCATGACTTCAGTCTACATTTCAGCCATGCTTACCAGAGCCTGTTTCTTTACAAAGCCTGTCTCTTTTCCTATAATCTAAAATGAATACATCCAAAGGCCCGAGTTTCTAAAGGGAATCCATATAATGTCATTCAGGGAAGGGATGGAGCACACTTAACTTAAAATTGCTTTCAAAGTTCTATGAATTCCTTTAGAGAGCTGATTTCCCAGGTTTCACCCACCCCTCAGAAGGATGTATCGAACAATAGTCTAACAACTGCTGCACAAGTTTCTCCAGCCCTATACCATGAAGCCACGGATGTCTCAAAGTTTTGAGACACAATGGCCTCAGAAAGAAGACAAATTGTTTCCTGAATATAAAAATTTCTAAGAAACAACAATGAGTAAGTGGAATATTGACCCAAAATTTCCAATGTATAAGAATAACTTCCATCATGTAAGAAGAAAAAAATAAGAAGCTATGCTATTATTTGACAACTGAGATTCCCAGGCATCAAGGAACTGTCCTGGCCACACAGCTTACAAGGGTCAATGCAGAGCCTTCCCTTTGATGCCTTCTGCCCCAGAAGGCATAGCAGGATAGGGTCACATTCAAGATACAATGTAAACCTATGCCTAACATTAGCTGAAATAATGCTCAGGTTTGGACCCACTAAAGAATAAAATCAAAATGACATCATATGGTCATATAGTACCATAAAGTATCATAAGCATTCAGAAACATAAGGTATTTAAAATTACCAAGTGACCTTTTTGCGGTCCACACACTTACCAGACCTTAAGAAAGCAGGCGCAGAGGAGACGACCACATCAGGCGAGTTGGCCATTTCAAAATGTTGACTCTAATCATAAGCATCCCAGGCTAAACTACAGCAATCTCAAAACTGTTTAGTGAAAGTTAGAAGCAATCAGCATTAGATTAATTGAAAGCAGCATGAGCAGTTATTAACATGATGCAGTATGCAACAATAGGCAATAATTGAGGATCATTAGGTAATTTATTCTCTCATATGATTTGAAAATCTGATTTCCTTTGTTTGATAAATTACATTTGCTCATATACATGAGGCATAAAATACAATATCTATTAAACTTAAGAGTAGCATTCTTTATTGTAATGAAATTATGCTACTGTGTAGCAATCATTAGAATTCTGCAAAGGAATCTATATCAGAGGTAGGTTAGTTCAAGATTCAAAGCTCTGTTTATTCTTCTAGAGTCACAAACAAAATCAAGTTAAATGTTTTTAATGACAAGTGAATGATTCACTCAAGAACCTTTATTATCTATACTTGATAGAAGATTCTGAAACCTCAAACAACTACAAATTTAACAAACTGGCTTCAATTGCTATCTCTCTTTACTACTATGATACAAAAGTACATAGGACCATCCAACCTTAATGCTATCCATTCAGTTACTTTGCAAATGAAAATGGATTTTAAGCAACCAAAGTTTAACAACAGTTAAATAAAACTTTAATTTTTTCCAGTTAAAAGTTTTCAAGGACTACTACTAAGACATACATTTAAGAGGAGACAAACATTGGAGAAAAGAATGAACAATACTTATTGAAAGTAAAGAAAGACAAGAAAAAACACATTTTGGGTGAAATGTTCAGTTCCCTGTAAAAAAAAACCTTAATATTCTCTTCATCCAGACATAAACCAATAGCATTTTTTATAGCATAGATACCCACATCATTAGTAGCCAACCATTTCAAGAAACTGTACTGACTAAAATGTAGTAAAGACTTCTTCTTTTTTTTTTTTTTTTTTTTTTTTTTTTTTTTTTTTTTTTTTTTTTGAGACAGGGTCTCACTATACAGTCCAGGCTGGCCTTAAGCTCACTTTGTAGCTCAGGCTGGTCTCAAACTCACAAGTCAAACTCCTGCCTCAGCCTCCCGAGTGCTGGGATTACAGGCATGCGCCACCACGCTCGGCTAAGGACTATTTTTTTAAAATGTCTGTTAAACTATAAGTCCAATAACGCTTTCAAAATTAAAAAACAGAATTGGCAACAAAATGGTTTATGAAATGAGATATTTTCTACAAAATATTTTTAAATGATAGAGAACAATACACAACTAAAAATTTTAACTAAAAACAAATTAGAAAAGTGCAAAAAATAACAGAGACATTAGTAAAGGGGAAAAAAGCAAATAAAGTTAACTTTCCTAGGTAATGCTTTTCACATCATCCAATGATGACATATAGTCATCAATCCTTTATAAAGAAAGGCCCTCTATTGAGGCTTGTCTTTACACCATCTCAACTGTTTATTGCCATCCTTTTTGCTTAAAATTATATCCATACTGCAAGAAATAAAGAAAGTTTTAATCACAGCTGTCAGAGGAGGTATCATCCTCCAGTGCTAACTTTAAAGTCATGACTGTGCACTTTCAACAAGTCAGTTCAGGGCACTTGACACTTGAACTGACACTTGTTGGCATCTCTTGATCTCTATGGCCTTGCACTTGAAACTATAACTGGAAACTACAGGGCCCAAGAAACGAGGCCCACTTCGTTCTGAGACCTAACCATGCTTAACCTGACTTGGTGGTCTAAGGCTCTGGTCCCTCAGTGTTTGTCACATAGGCTGAGGCTCAGAACTAGTGGGAACTTAGAAGGGGCTCAAGACATCAAGCAAAGGGCAGACTCCAACACTCAGGGGTCAGGTCCTCCTCTGATCCACATTCGAAGGGACTTGTTCTTGAGGTACACACTTGGGAGGCCACACTTCCTCCTTCACAATCTGTCACAGCCTGATCTCTAAGGTAGGGGGACTCAGGGAGAAGTCAGATTGCCATTACTTTCTTGTGGTTGGGGGAGGGACACAGAGCATAGAACTGGGACAATTAACGATTTTGGTTTTGTTTCTGAAGGAGGCGGGGTATCAAGAGCTAGGTCCGCAGTTGCTTGCTTTGTAAAGAGAAAGTCGGGAAACGCCGGTTCGGGACCACGACCCCCATCTGCCTCCCTCCCGAGGCGCTAGAGAGGAAGCACCGCCCGCAGTGCAGGGTGGGTGGGCGGCACCCCAGCCAGCCAAACCTGAGCGCTTGCTCCGGGCTCTCTGCTCCAGGACCTTCCAGGTCACATCGGCCATGAGCCCGGCCGGCCCCGCCATGGCTGTCCGGCCGCCGCCTGGCCCCCGCCCCGCCCCCCGGCCTCCAGTCAGAGTCGCCGCCCGGCCCCGCCCCCGCGCGCGACACTGTCGGTAGACGCGCCGACCGGAAGTGAGCGCGAGGGTGCGCCTCGCTCCCGTTCCACGCCCGCCGGGTCCTCAGAGAGTCTTTCCCAGGGCAGTTTGAAAAGAGTCCTCGGGAAGCTCCAGCGCGCCTCGGGGCTGCGTGCGCTTGCTGTCACAGCCCGCCGTGCGGTGCTTTGCGGTTGCCGTCAAGCGCGGCTACGGGCCGCGGGCGGGCCGACGGGCTGCCATGGCGGCGGCGGGCAGGCTGCAGAGGCAGAGCTCTTGGGCGCTGCTGGGGCCACTTCTATGGGGGCTCGCGCTGCTGGGAGCCGGGCCGGTCCCGGCGCGAGCGCTACACAACGTCACGGCTGAGCTCTTCGGGGCCGAGGCTTGGGGCACCCTGGCGGCCTTCGGGGACCTCAACTCCGACAAGCAGACGGACCTCTTCGTGCTGCGGGAAAGTCAGTGCTCGCCCGCCCCTCCCTCTGTCCGCTGTCCGTGTGCCCTTCCCGATGTTCCCCAGGTCCCTTGGACGGATGGCTAGTCCACTCGCTTTGCCGAGCCCCTCTCCCAGCCCAGTAGCCTTCCCTTATCTCCAGCATCCAACTCCAGGTCCTGATGCAGTTGCCCCATGATTTAAGCTATCCCAGACGTACCAAGATTTGTATATGGTTTTTTTGTTGTAGATTTTTTTGTTTTGTTTTTTTTCTTTACTGAGACGCTTTCTGCTTTCACCCACGTGTCACCCTGTCTACGAAATCTCTCCCAGTCGTGATTCTCAGGGATCTTTCTTTGGCCTCTACCTTCTCTCTCTTAAATCCCCTCATTTCGTTTTATTGTACTTAAATCTTTTTCCACTGGATGAACATAAAAATGGACTTTTTGATATGAAATGGCCTACCCATTTATCGAATTCACCCGCTCCTCATTTTCTTAGTTTTCTTTGAAGTACAATACTACAATACTCCAAAGCTCCCAGAAGCATTTTGCAGGAACCCTTGCCTCCTTAGAGGAAAGTGTTCTCAAAGTACAGCTAATTCATCAGCTGCCAAGATTACGTTGTACACCTGACTTGTCATCTGGGTCTCCACCCTTGTCTTTCAGAACTTTCTTTGCGAACCTGTGGTTCTTTAAAGTTCTTTGCTGTAACAATCACTAAAATTTTTGTAAATCTTGATGCTGACAGTGGACAAAAGAGGGGACCTTAGCATTCATTCTTCAGTACACATAAAAGCACTTGTTACCTAAAGGTAAAGACTGTGAAAGGCGGAAATGAAGAGCTGCTACAAAACTAGACAGACAGGATCCTGAGCTAGACTTCAGGAGTTCAGCGGAATCCGAGAGCTGCTTTTGGCCCCTGACCATTTTTCCACCTTTTAATGACACCCGTATTGGAAAAGGGGTACAGTCTACCAGAACCCAGGCTACACCATCTAAATGAGACAGACCTGCTCTTTGACTTCAGAGATGGCTCATAACAATTTTAAATTTCTGTCCCAGTGAATGTTAGTTCAGCTCCAGTAAAGCATGGACTCAGAAGATAATTTCATAAGATGCATAGGAATATGTTCATAGAGGAATCATATTTTTGTGCTCACATTGTATGATCATGTACTTGTCCCTTGGCAGAATCGTACTGTGGGAGGTCTTTCGTCATAGGTGTGATGCATCTGTCTGGTGAATTAAACAGCGTTACAATAGTGACAGCAAGATTGAGATTGGAGAACATGATAGTGCAACATATTGTGTTTTTATTTACTTGTTTTTGTCAGGGGAATTCTATGGGTTGAATTCAAGATGTTTTTATGGTTTTTTGTTTGTTTGTTTGTTTTGTTTTAAGTCTGCCAATTAGATTCTTGGCAGAATTTATTTGCTTTCTTTTGTCTTGATCAGCTGTGCTTTTTATCTTTGCACAACTTCTTTAAACGTTAAACCTATTTTAAGGGCCCATTCCATTGGATAGGTGGAACCATCCATGAGAGGGCAAATGAACTGGAGAAGAATAAAATTTTTCTGGTCGACAGCAGTTTCCAGAAAGTTTGTAACAATCGTGTGGATATTAGAAACATTTTTCTAATTATATATTTCTTTTCTTTAGGAAATGATTTAATCGTCTTTTTGGCAGACCAGAATGAACCCTATTTTAAACCTAAAGTAAAGGTATCCTTAAAGTAAGTACAAGTGTTGGTTTTTTTTTTCTTTAATTATTAGTCTTCAGTGTAATATGGATTGTTTCTGCAATCAGTCTTTCTAATTTGTAATGTTATGACACCAAAACAGCTAGTTAGGAAGAACAACTAGCAAGTGCTCTGTTGGAAAGAATAGCAAAATTACCAAAGCTGAAAAACAATTTCCTTTAAAAAAAAAAAAAAAGTCAGTTACAATATAAGCATTTTTCATTCTCTTGTGGTCTGTTCTAGTTTCCTGAAAGTGCTGGAAGTTGCCCTTTGTGTTGACTGTGGTGGGGAGCAGTACACAGACAGAAAGCTCATTGTGTTAAGCATGTTGTACATAGTGGGAAAAGTATCGTTGACCTGTCTTCCGATTTTTTAATTGGCAATGGGTGATGAGTTATTAAGATTAATTTTGAAGAAGTTCAAATCAAGCTTTTGAAATCATCTGAACTTTTTTAAATGTTTCAAATAGAAGTTTCTTTTTTTCTTTTTTTTCAGTTGGTCTCACCCCCACCACATGATTGTGAACTAACACAATTTCCAAATTACAGAATGTAAAAGTTGAGTGCAAGCTAGAGTAACAACTGCTGGACTGTCATAGAATTTGAAATTGACTATTGTGTGAATAAAATTTAGGTGAAGGTGATTAAATTTGAGGGACATGGTATTTGTAAGAGATGGCAGTAATAAGACTTGTTCTGAACATGGAACAGGAAGCTTTCCCCTATAGAAGAGAGAAATATATTTGTAGTGTTATGGTATGGGCAGACTATGATCCATCATAAATATAGTAAACTGAATTCCATGGAAGGAAGGGAATTATATTGTAAATTCTTAAGAAAAGAGATGATGAAAACAGTATTTTAAATTGATTTACTTGCTAATCATATAAAAGATGAATTGTTATATATATAGATCAGGGCCTAATTAGGAAGCTATCTTTAAAAAAAAAAATCCTATATCTGAGGCAGGTGTAGTGGTGTAAAGTATCTGTTCATGGATATATAGATAACTTCCATGATTGAACTGTTATGAATTGTGCTGCTATAGACATGGGTTTGCATGTACCATTGTAACATGGTGTCTTTTAATTCCTTCAGAAAGATACATAGAAGGTGGATAATTGGCTTGAATGGAATTTCTATTTTTATTTTTAAGGGATCATCATACTAATTGGTGATCCATAGTGGTTGGTCTAGTTTGTGTTCCCACCAACAAGCAGAAGGATTTTTTTTTTTATTCTGATGGGCTCACCAGCCCATCAGTTACATGATTTTGATGATGACCATTCTTTCTTGAGTAAGATGGAATCTCAGTTGTTTTAATTTTCACTTCGATATTGGCCAGCATTGTTTAGCATTTCCCCCTGTATTTATTGGCCAATTGTACTTCAGTTAAGTATCTATTTCATTTAATGCCCATTTCTTATTGGATCTGTGGTTTGTGGGAGGTTAAAATTTTTTGACATTTCTATATTCTAGTGATGAGTTCTCTGAGGAATAGTAGGCAAACTTTTTCCCATTTTTATTGATTGTCTTTTCACTGTGTTGGGTGTTTCTTTTGCTATGCATAAGCATTTTAATTTCATATGATCTCATTTGTTGATTCTTGGTGCTATATCCTGTGCAGCTGGGATTGTGTTCAAAAGGTCTTTGCCTATGTCTATGAATTCAAGTATTTTACCTATTTTATCTTTTGGAAAGTAAATTTTTCTGTTTTTTTAAATATATTTTAATAATTTTATTGAGAAAGAAGTAGCAATGAGATAGTTTCAAAGCAGGTTAGTAGTACAGTTACAATAATTAATACATTGCACATTGTTATCTTTGTAGTAGTTATTTCTAATACAAGATGCAGAAATGATATCTTGTCTAACACTACTATTTCAAAACCTTCTCATTGAACTAACAGAAAGTAGCTATATATTTATGCTGTTGTGTATACACAGATACATTTTTTTTCCACTACAAAATGGTCCATTTATATCCCCTTTTTTTGGCTTTACTTTTGTCAGAGATGTGTATTCCATTGCCATTCATACATTGTAGGTGCATGAATTCAGCAGAGTAATCAAATATTGTCCAGTAATCTTATAATAGTAGTGGGTTATCTGCAAGACTGGCAGTGTCAGAGTTGTTGACTTGAGCCTTTTACAGCTCAGCATATTATTATGGCTTTACTTTTTATACCTCGATTTTATACTTTTCTGCTGGATAGTTAAGACCAAGATAAAACAAGACCCATATAACAAGAAACGTAACTTTTATATTTGACAGGGTCAGTCAAATCCCCTCAGGACTTACTCTGAAACCCTGTCCAGCAGTTTGTAGATCTTTAGTCAGTGTCAGCCATGTGGATGAGTCACAGCCAATGCTTGACCAATTTGCTTTCTGAGAAAGCCTGAGAAAATGTTTTCTCTACATGTGACTCTCCTTAGGCACACTTTCCCCTCATCGATTACTTTCCTCTGTGGCCCCATTATCTACCTGATCAGAAAATTTGGGCCACCACTGAGTTACAGGAAATTTTTTCTGTTTTACCATTTAGATATTTTATTTTTATTTTAGGTTAATATAGAGGCTCACTTTTTTTTCTTATTCCTAGTTTTATTTTATTTTTTTATTAATTCTATTGAGAAACAACGAGGCAGTTTCAAACCAGGTTAGTAGGACATTTACAATGATTAATACATTGCATATTGTTGTCTTCTTAGTGATTATTCATAGTACAAGATGCAGACATGATATCCTGTCCAAACACTATTAGTGCAAATTTTTCTTCTCATTGAACTAAGAGAAAGTAGTTGTATATCTATCCTGACTATTTTGTATATACAGATACAAAATGGTATTTCATTTATATCACCTTTTGTTTTTTAGCTTTGTCAGAGATGGGTATTCCATTGCCATTTAAATATTGTAGGTATGTGAATTCAGCAAAATAATCCCATATAGTCCACTAGTCCACTAGTGGGATAACCCACTAGTGGGTTATCCGTAGGACTGGCAAGGTCAGAAGTTGTTGACTTGAGCCTTTTACAGCTCAGCATATTAATATGGCTTTACTTTTTATACCTTGTTTTTATACTTTTCTACTGGATGGTTAAGACCAAGATAAAGCAAGACCTGTGTAACAAGAAATGTAACTTTTCTACCTGACAAGGTCAGTCAGATCCCCTCAAGATTTATCCTGAAACCCTGTACTGCAGTTTGTAGATCCTTTATCAGTGTCAACTCTGTAGATGAGTTACAGCCGTCGCTTGACCAATTTGTAGAAGCTCACTTTTCTCCAGTGAATGTTTTTGGCTCCTTTTTCAAACACCAAAAAGTTCAGTGTACTTGGGGTTATTTCAGAACCCTGTGTTATGTTCTATATATCCTCATATCTATTTTTGTGCCAGTGCCATGCTATTTTTATCACTGTAAATTTTATAATATAACTTCAAGCTAGGGATTGTGATACCTGCTACATTTTTCTTTTTACCCAGAATTTTTTCACAATTCTACTTCTCTCCTGGTTCCATATTAATTTTAAGATTGTTTTCTGTAGCTCTGAAAAACTTTGTTTGCTTAATGAAAATTGCATTGAATCTATGTAACATTTTTGAAAGTGTGAATATTTTGAGTACACAGTATTATTTGTTCCTATCCAGGAATGGGATTTTTTTCCATTTATCTGCTGTCCTCTGTGATTTCCTTCTTTAATTACCATAGTTTTCATTATAGAGTGATTTCACTTTCTTAGTTGTGTTAATTCCTAAGTACAGTGTATTAATTTTTCTTGATGCTATTGTGAATATATTTTTCTAAATTTCTTTTTCATTATTCATGAAATGATGTGAGTGTGTGTGTGTGTATGTATCAGTTAATTTTGTATCCTGCAACACTTATCAATTTGTCTATTAATCCTTGGAATCTGTTGGTGTATTTTGAGTTTTCTGTGTAGAGTACCCTGAAAGAAAATAAGATGGAGGAGATCCCAATTCCCCCCAAAATGTAATAAAGGGTCAATAAAAAATACAGTCAAGGGCTTCTCAGATAGCGCAGCAGACTAAAGCACCTGCTTAGGCAGACTCAGAAACCAGGGTTCGATCTCCAGTGTGCTATGCTGGCCCAACACCAGGGGCACTCTGAGACAGCCATTGAGATTGGGGGTGGTGACCTACGCCTGTAATCCCAGTTTGGGAGGCTAAAAACAGGAAAATCACTTTGATTCTGATCTGTGTAGTGAGACCCTATGGACCCTGTATCAAATACACTTTTAAAAAATACAGTAAAACATTAGATTTGCAAGTAAGTTGGGAAGGGTCTACAGACAAGCAAACTTTTCTAACAGATTTTAACTTAATAAACTAATGATGTCTTACAATTCTAGTACATCACAAAAACTTCACATGATCACAACTGCTGGCCAGTACACTGTGTCTCTTTCACACTGTTTTGATATATAAGTGCTTTTGATTGTAAGCAGAACAAATTATCATCACAACCAAGGTTTTATTGTAATAAAAAATAGTAAAATGGAAAAAGAATTCAGTCCAAAGAATTTTCTATGTTATTTTAAATAGTGGTTTCTTTCCAAGATCTGTAGTCTATTAGCCAGCTAATCATGATTTTCTCTGCCTACCATGAGGGTGTTCAGTTTTTGATAAGTAGTTTAGACCTTGAACTCACAATGCAGCTCGGCCTGGCCTCAAAGCAAGACTCCTGCTCCAGCCTCCTGAGTGCTGAGGTTATGGTGTGGACCACTGCACTCAACTTGGATCTTTGGGTGTTTGATGTTTTTACTCCTTGTACCAGTGGCCCTTTACCCCTGCCCAAGCCAAAGTGTTACTTTCCTGCTGTTGGTAGATGGGTAACCCCATTAACCTTAGTGTCTGCAGGACAGCCCGGGGCAAGGGTTCAAATGGATTTAAAACAGGCAGTCACAGGGCCCACTTGCTTCCTTTTTTCCCCCTGGGCCTTATCATTGTCCAAGATCAGTCTAGTTGCTTCACCCTCAGCCCTTGGCCTATCTCTACTGCTAAGGAAAAGAAAATGCAGATCTGGCTTGCAGTAGGTGGATGGCTGTACTCTTGTTGTGTCGGGGTATCTGGCACAGACTTGCTCACTCACATTGAGGTAGGGCTTTTTGCCTTGTTCTACTTTTCCTAATTACTTAACTGGAGTTCATTTTTCAGGGCATTACTGCAAAAGTGCATCGTAGGTCCTACCTGTCCATACCCATATTGTTGTGTTAACTTCATGGTTGCTGTATGAAAATGGAATTATTTTCTTTTTCCTGATTTATTTATTTTTTTGGCGGAAACAGAGATTGAACTCAGGCCCTTGCACTTGCCAGGGAAGCACTTATTCCACTGAGCCATCTCCCCAGCCCCTCCTGATTTTTTAATGTTGTTACATTTATGATTTTGGAAATCTTAGGGACTCTGTCCTTTTTCTCAGATTTCATTGAGATATGCTTTGATGTTAACTTATTTTTATTTGTTGTACTGAACGTTATGTGGAGTCCATTCAGGCTAGAAGCCTCTATCCTTCCAGACTTTTAAAGTATTCTTATATTATTTCTTCGGTAATACAAGTATGCTTATATTCTTTGACATTATTATGTGTTTTCATTTTTAAGAAATATGACATTATTGGTCTACTGAGTATCCTTATTTTCTTTATCTTACTGTATTTGCTTATAATTTTTAAACTTTTATCCTTACGTGTTTACATAATGGTAATGATTATCAATAGAAATTGTTACATGTACATCACACATCAGAGATCTTGCTTCCTCTTCTCCTCTCTCACTTATGTTCATCTTTGTCCGTTTCCCATTCACAAAACATAGTCTGTCTTTGTTCTTTAAATTATTTATACTCTGTTGTGTTTTTTGTCATGTTGCTTTGTGTTTGTTCTGTCATCCAGGAGCTCTCACCTTTTCATCTGCTAAGCTTTCTATTAAACTTTTTGGTATCTATCATATTTTAACTTCAAAGGTTTTCTTTTTTCTCTTACTGTTGTTTTCTCTTAGCTTGCTATTCTGTTTTTATGAATGTACTTTGTTCTCTAGCCTCTTGTAATATTGAAGTCTTTATTTTTCCTTCCTTAGCTGATTTTTCAGTTTACTATTTGTTCTGTCTGCCTTTGATATTTAGTTTTCTTCAAAAAGCTAGTGTCTATTTGTATTTAAGTCACTGAAGAACTAATTGCTTGGCTGGACTTCTTTCATATCTCTTGCTCTGTGTATGCATTTTTACTTCATTGACATGTGAAGTATAGAGGTGGAGGCAAGGGTCAAACTGCTCACTTTTTATACTTTTCACTGATTACCAGTTTTAAGCTTAAAGCCAAAACCTTACCCTCTCTGATTACTCAAATCCGTAGCGCCTAAAACTTTCTAGAAATAAACCCCTTAGTTCTTGTCTTGCTGAGTAAAAATGATAAGATACTGCCACTGATGCATTTAGGAGATGCCCTAAGTCATAGTTTTCTGTCTTACTGTTTGCTCTAAATAGCATTAAATAAAAATTGAATATAAGCCCTATTTTTTGGTTGGGTCATTCAAGCACCATTATAAGATGTTTTCAAGGATAATGTAAGTAATTTTAGAATTGTATTAAAACATAAAATTAGGAGCCAAGGAGATAGCTCAGTGGTCTAAGGGCCTGCCTGGCAAGTGCAAGGATCCTGGCTCCAACCTAGGCACCGCATGCTACACCAGCCCCACCCCAGGCGCACTGAACTGGCTATTCAAACCTGGTGTGGTGGCACATACCTGTAATCCCAGCACCAGGGAGACTGAAACAGGAGGATCACTAAATACATAATTTTTTTTAATACATATATAGATATGTATGTTTGCATAGGCATAAAAATACCCATTGTGTATCTGCTTTATTTTTCTGAATTAAAATGTTACAGTTTACTATAAAGTTTTAATCTGCATTAAAATCCAAATTAAATGTGCATAACTATCTTTGATACATCTGGGATAATCTTTGCTACCATAGCATTAATTATTCCCCTTCCCCTTTTTTGAGACAGGGTCTCACTGTGTAGTCCATATTATCCTTGAACTCACTATGTAGCCCATCTGGCCTGAAACTTGTGGAGATTCTCCTGCCTTAGCCTCCAAACAGCTGGGATTACTGATGTGTACCTCTACATCGCCTGGCATTCTCCCAGTTTTTATAACTTAACACCATCTAAATGTCTTTGTATCTTTGACAAAAGATAAAACATATTAGAGCTCTTTTTGTACACTAAAGTGGTCTAATGTATAAGGGATAAAAAGATACGAAGAAGAGAATAAGATTAATCAGCTTTCAGGGCCGGAGAGATGGCTCAGTGGAGTGAGTGCTTCCCTGGCAGGCGTAAGGACCTGAGTTCAATCCCTGGTTCTACCAAAAAAAAAGATTAATCAGTTTTCTGAAATAGCGTATTTTGTATTTTAAGAAGTATGTAAAATATAATGTAATCCCTTTTGCAAAAACTTCTATTATCATTTTTAAATGTTTTTTTTTTTCTTTAGGAATCACAGTGCATTGATAACAAGTGTGGTCCCTGGGGATTATGATGGTGATTCACAAATGGATGTCTTTCTAACATATTTTCCCCAAAATCATGCCAGCAGTGAATTGGGAGCTGTTATCTTCTGGGGACAGAATCAAACATTAGGTGAATGTGTGTTAGGCATTTTTAGTATTTATTATTAGCTGTCTAATGAAAAATGTAGACTATGCCTGATATTCTTAGGAAAATATGACAAAAAGATTGAGAAATTTGTTCGTAGGTGTCAGTAATCATTTTTTTCTTCAACACAGAATCAATATAGGATCACTTCCAGTAAACAAAATGTACTGTTGTTAATTTAAAGAAGAAAGATTTCTCAAAGAATTTTAATGGCTTATGGCCTTTGAATAGATGGCAAAAGAGGAAGCTCTTCTGTGGAGCTCCTGAGCACACAATCTTTAGTGTCGTCATTGAAGCTGCTGCCTCTGCACTGTCTGAAGTAGACGTTGGCACAACAGTTGTCACAATGATTCTGTGCCTGCCATTTTTCTCAGCCAGTATAATGTACCTGGCTTCCTGACATGTTGAAGTTCAGTGAATAGGCTCAGAAACAGCAGATGCACTGCTTTTCCCTCACTTGTGCATTTCAAAGCACACACTGTATCTGATGGGCAAGACTTGGCTTTCCCTTACTAACTCAAATGCAAAATTATCAGCAAAATACTATTTTTGGTTTCTTCCTTGATTAAAAAAACCAAAATTTGCAGTGGAAGTTTAGTGTCAGTCTACTGTATTCACCTATGATCTTTAAATTTTGTTGAATGCTAATTAATGATACCTAAATGGACAGTTTTGTTCAGAATACCAAATTCCAAGGGATCATCAGGTTGCAATTTGGAAATACAATGAATTATTACAATACTTTATATTCCAACAATAAATATTTAAAGGCATAACATATACAAATTGCTGCTTCTATATGAGAATATATCTGATAAAGTTGGACGATTTTGCTTATTTTGGTTTCTGTGTCACCAAAGCCTGGTTGTCACTTCTGTAGTAATAAATTATGTATGAAGAATACTCACACTAAAGATAATTAGATGGAAACTTCTAAAGGAGCTTGTTGTGTTGATCTGCACTCAAGAATAAACTCTGTTAATATTTGTTCTTTATATTGAACTTATAAATCTCATAATGATTGAAAAAATTGGATATGAATCATGTAAATAATGAAAGAATATTTCCCTTACTGTAGGCAGGTCAAAAATAATCTGAGAAGCCTGCTGATTTACATATGTTCTCTTTGTAGATCCTAACAATATGACCGTACTCAATAGGACTTTTCAGGATCAACCACTAATTATGGAGTAAGTATGTGTACTATCCTGTAAATAATTTTAAAAATTATGAAGGTAAAATATAAAAGTCGGATTCCAGATTGCTAAGTATTGTGCCATTAAATTCATTCCTTAAAGCTGAGTGAGGCCTGTACTCTTGATTGTGTGTGATTCTTTTCCATGCAGAAGAAAAGTGAAAAATAAAATTCTTATACTGAAAAAAATTAAGATTTGTATTTTTGTTTACACTTCAGTAGTTACAGATATGTTTGTAATAGATCTATATTGATGCTACTCATTAACTCTGCTTGATTGACAGACACAAAATGTAAAATTTTCTCTAGAAATTTAAAAAGATTTCTGCATTGAGAAATTTTTTTCCCATGTTTTTTTGAGAAATAAATAGCAATGATACAGTTTCAAATCTAATTAGTAGGACAGTTTCAGCAATTAATACATTGCACATTGTTGTCTTAGTGGTTATTCGTTGTACAAGATACAGACATGATATCCTGTCCACAAACACTATTAGAACAAATCTTTCTATTTGTTGAATTAGCTGTATATCTATCCTGTTTTGAATATACAGATACAAAATGGTCATTCATTTGTATCCCGTTTTTTGTTTAGTTTTGTAATTTAAATATTATAGGTGTGTGAATTCAGCAAAATATTCCAAAATAGTCCAGTAGTCCATAATAATATTGGGTGTATTAAAAACAATTGTCATTTTTACAAGTCTTATTTATCATTTATTTCCTTAAAATAGACATATGCCAAGATAATTTAATCCAAATTTCTGAGAGAGTATTTGGGAATAAGCTAGAGACCCCTCTTGAAACTAAAGCAAAGTATGTCCACATTCTTATTTTCAGTCATGCTTTTCTTATGATTATTAAAATTTTAGTCATATATTAATAGGTCAGTGGAAGTCTGAGCTGTAAATTCATAATTTAATATCTTTAAGGGTACTCAGCTTGATTATTGTAAATAACTGTGTATTTTTTTTAGTGTTTGTGGAATAATCAGTTACCAGTATAAATTTTTATACCAGCTAGGGTATTGCTCCTAATTTCTATTCAACAAACAAATTAGGTCATGATTTTCGATTAAATTTCTAGGAATTAGTGCTGTTTCCTTGTCCTGCAGGGATAAGCTAGCAGAGATTAGAGACAACCCCAAAATCTCACAGCAAATGTTTATTTCTTGCTTAAGTGTTCCATTTGGGCCAGTAACAGGCTCTGTTCTTTGCTACTGCTCAGCAAGCAGTCTGTGAGCTGTCCCACTCTCTTTTAGCTGTGCCATCTCAGACACATGTTCTCGCCTAGCCACAGCAGGCCCACTGAAGACTGGTAGGCCCATTCCCAGAAGAGTTGTGAGTTGAGGCACTTCTGCTGATGATGCATTAATAACTAGATACTAACATGTGTCTACCACTTTTCCCAAAAGTATATGTTTTAAGTTAGAGTTGATTTTTTTTTTTTTTTTTTTTTTTTTTTTTGTATTTTAGGGAAGGTCTACTATTAAATCGGACTCAGAATGATTCTCCTCATTCAGCCTCCCAAGTGCTGGGGTTACAAGCGGGTGCCACTATGCCCAATCTCAATTGCCATCTCAGTGTGTCCCTGGGGTGGGGCTGGCACAGCAGGCCTGGGGTTGAACCCCCAGCCACTGCGCCTGCTTGTGGCGCTTTAATCCACTGAGCTATTTGGCCGGCCCTAGAAGTGATATTGTAATAAAACTGCTTACTGTTTTAAATGTTTCCTTTTCAGTTTCAATGGGGACCTAATTCCTGATATATTTGGTATCACAAATGAATCCAGCCAGCCACAGATATTATTAGGAGGGTGAGTAGTAAATATGATTTAAATCATGTAATTAATCATATAAATTGTTGTTGCTGCTGTAGGAACTGTGTGTCTCTGTGAACTGATTGCTTTATCATCAGGGGGCAAAAAAACAGTTCATTAGAAATCCTTATTTTAAAAAAGTTTTTTAAAGCATTTGGTCAACATAAAAACTTCTTCAGAGTTTGAATTTCGTATGTCACTACTTTCTGAACAGAGCTTGCTTAGTCTTTCCAGGCTTCTGGAAATTAGAGGTAGAAAACTTTATGTCTCTCAATAAAAATTGATTTATTAGAATTTTCTGAAATTGGGACTATTTTAAATACATTTCTTAATTGGATCTACTTTAATCTTGTTAGTTTTGAGATTGATAGCTCCTCGTTTGATGGATACTTTAATTGATAGGCTTTGTTTTAGTTTTTTAAGTAACTAATCAACAATTGTCTGAAAAATGTAACCAGTTCTCTAAGTTATAGAAATTTGTACTAAGCCTCTTTTATTATCCAATTATGTAGTTCTTTAGAAAAACTGCATGGAATCTTGTATTTCAGATATCCCAACCATAATTTCTATTTGCCTAACACAAGAATTCATAATACCAAGATTCTTTTTATATGATACCATCAATTTGGTTAATTTTTGTTTTCAATCCTGCTGAATAGGCATATGCTTAAAATTAATTAAGTATAAAACACACTTACTTTTACAGTTTTTGAGGAAAATCAAAAAACCACCTTTATAAGTCTGTCTCACTTGGCTACATGGAAATCTATTGAGTTCATGCTTTGGAGAAATACTGCTTTTATGATTAGTTTTTGACATGTATTCACAGGCTCACAGATGATTAAATTGTTAAAATTTATGGCTAAGAGAAACTGTCAAATTACATGTCACTTTTTCCTAAAGTCTTCCATAAAAATGTGAATATTTTGATGCTAGTATAGTGAATTTTGAATTATTATGAATCTTCTGTGGGGGAAAACTTGTTTTTACATCACTACCTCTCAGCTGCCATGTGCCAGAATGCCTGAAATCAAGTCCTGCTTTAGAGACAAATTGATAGCAGATCCTGATTTGTCTTATGTCTGCATGTATGAGGGGGTAGAGGAGAACTCATATGCCATTCCACTACTATCACAGCAAGCTGGGAATGCTCAAGAAACCTCTCCCTCAGTTTAAAAACAGACACAGAACTGACCAAAATGAGATGAAGTATAGCTTAGAATTTACTCTGTACAGAGGGTTGGGGAGATGGCTCAGTGGAATAAGCGCTTCCCTGGCAAGCACAAGAGCCTGGGTTTCAATCCCTGGTTCAGCAAAAAAACAAAAAAAGAATTTACTCAGCATAGTTGTGTTCACATATACTTTTTATACATTACTGACAGCTGTACTCCAATGCTGGATTAATACTATTATTTAATGATATCCCCTATTTAAACTTCAGTTATGGATTAAACACTGGTAGCTAACCTTAATCTGAATGGCAAATTTGAAACCAAAATTTGTCTGATGCCAATGTCAAGAATGAATTTATAAGAAATCAGAGAAAAAGTATTCCTTAGGAATGAGGGTGTAGCTTAATGGTAGAATGTATGCTTAGCATACACAAGGTCCTAAGTGTACTTCCCTATAACAAACTTTTTTTTTTTTTTTTTTTTAATGGCACTGGGCATCAAACCCAGGGCTTTCACACTGAGCTACATCTCCAACCCATTTGAATTTTTTTCATTTTTCTTTTGAGACAAGATCTTTCTAAACCTAAAATTGCCCAAGCTGGGCTCAAACTTCCAATCTCTCTCCCTCAGCCTCCAAAGTGCTAGGACTACAGGTGTGTGCCTAGCTCAGTATCCTACACCACCACCTGATATAACACAATTTCTGTAAATTTCATTGTTAGAATGAAAGGCTACCACTATCATAATCTAGACAAGAAAGGATGAATTTGTGCCTTTACAAACAAACATTATTATGTTGCTAAAATAAGAAAAGTACATTTAGATTATGTGTTAGTCATTTTTCTATCATAATACAAAATACATGAGCTAATAAATTTAAAAGAAGGGAAAGTTCATTTTGGCTGTTTCAGAAGTCTCAATCCATAGCTAGTTGCCACCGTTATTTTTAGACTTGTGGCAAGGGTGAGCATCATGGCAGGTAGTGTACAAAGGAGATCTATTTACCTCTTACTGGCCAGAAAGCAAAGACAAAGGGAGGGTCAGAGTCCTGATACCCCCCGAAGGACAGAGCCCAGTGACCTACCTTCCTGTCACTAGGCACCATCTCACAAAGGTTGCACCACCACCTCCCCAGTAGTGCCACAGATGGGCTGTCTCAGATTGTTATATTGCTCAGAGACTGAACTCAAACTTGTGAACCTCCTGCCTCAGCCTTTCGGAGCGCTGGGAGGACACAGAACACAGAACTGCGCCACCATAGTTGGCCTGAATCCACAGGCCATCAGCACATGGCCTTTCCTCAGTTTGTTCCTCAAACTTACTTTATGATGACTTGATATCATGTAATAAAGCTTTGCTTACAGATAACACCTAGCTATTAAGTGTTAGAACAGCTTCTGAGTGATGTGAGGTCATTGTTCATGAGCATTTTCTTTAAAAGGGTATTTGAAACTGATACTGTAAGCGTTTGGAATATTGGTTTAGTGCTGAAGTGAAAATACTTGTAACTATGATTTAAATCAAAGGCAAATGTCATTCTGTTTGTGTGTATTGTGAATCATAAATTAAATTAAAACATTTTTGGGTCAGGCCCAAAGTTGTAAATTTGGTGTTATTAACATAAATATAAAAATACATTGGCCTAAGGCATTCTACTTCACAAATGATTGCAATAAAATTTTGCATGTAATGTTAGTGATATAAACAGCAACAAACTTCTATGTTTATTTTAAAAGTTTAAATGACACATATTTGTGCATATTAATGAAATACAGTGTAATGTTTTAATACATGTGTACAATATGTCCTCTGAAGCTCAGAGTTAAAGGGAAAAGGAAGAGAACCTCAGCCAATTTGTTTTTAAATATGTTGATACAGTTATCTCTGAGGTTGGCACTTTATATCAGCTCTCCATTTTGGGGGGGGGAGTTTTTTTCCTTAATAGATCCCTTGTTTAAAAAATGTCAGTTAGAGAGGCTAATTCAGAGGTTAAGTGTCCATGCCAAATTCATATAAATAGTAGATCTGGGACTTGAATTTGATTTTCTAAATTCTGAAACCTATGTTTTTGGCACTCATTTCTCCTGTTCAGTTGTTACCATCATTATAGTCACAGAATCTCTCTGGTAATTCTGCTTTCTGAAGCTTCTTTCCATATACGTAGCTACCTTGTATTTCTTCCTAGTATAATAACTTTTCTGAGGAGAATTTTCACAAATGTAACATAAGCCGTACATTATTTAAGGCCCCATGCTAAGCCAAGTATGGTGGTGTAGTTCTCTGTCCTCCCAGCACTCTGAAAGGCTGAGGCAGGAGGTTCACAAGTTTGAGTTCAGCCTCTGAGCAATACAACAATCTGAGACAGCCCATCTGTAAAGAAATATGACACAAACATGTACCTTAGTGTGAAGGTCCTGGGTTCTTCCCACCCACACCTCCCCCACACACACACAGGCGCAGAAGTTAAATAGCATCACTACTACTACTTTCTGCTGGTGAAAATATATCAGGCCATTAAGATTCCATGTGGTAGGGACATCATAGACCAATGAACTTTTTAGAGCTTATGTGATATAAATAGCTCACAGAGTCACATGTGCTATAGGTTCACTACCACTGTGATAGACTGTACCCCTTGATATAACCATGACAAAATTGAAGTATGAAAGAGCCTATGAAATAAATAATGTCACCCATCTTTGGAAGCACAAACAGTATGTTGTGTTTATTTACATAGTAAAATCTAAAAGACTATGCAAACAGAGATTATTTTAAGGAAATCACCTAGGTGAAGTATCTCCAACTTGCACCCTGCTTTACCTGTTCTTGTTTTTTGAGATAAAGAGGAATTGTCTGTAGAGCTATATATAAGATATAGTTAATGTCATATAAATAACTCCCTTTTCAAAAAAACTTTTATTGCAACATTAAGAAAAGGTTTTTAAAACGTCATCAAGGTAGAAATGCATGAATAATCACTTTCTCCTCCTTCACATGAGAAACTATATTCCTTACCCATCCAATATCTTAACATCTCAATCACTTCTCAAGTCTGCGTGAGAGACAACACCTTGGGCAGTCACTGCAAACCTATGGCCCTGCCACAGTGGGCTATTTGTTGCTTTGATAGCTCTAAAAGGTTTGCCCTCATTGCTGACTGCCCTTGATGGATGTAGTCCACGAGGACCACATGGCGAAAGGAACTGGAAGAAGTGACTAGGAAATAAAGAAGGGAGATCTGGGAGGGAATCCATCTCTCATCATGCACTGAGTGACCACCTCTAACCAGGCCTCACTGCCATGTAGCCCCAAGATTTAATCACCTTCCACAAGCCCCATCTAAGACCTTGGGGATGTCTGTGTACAAATCATAGCACACTAAGGATATCTTTTCTGCAGAGTAAAAACTTGAAGGCATCAGACACAGGAGAAACCTTTTACAGTTAATCCGGATATTCTAAATTAATAGAATAGGTTTTCTGTTAGATAGTTTTTTTCTTAGGATAAAGTTTGACTATAAAAGAACACATTTTGGTCCACATTGAGGTATTCAAAATTCAGATGTGTTGGAGTGAGGCTGTGATAGTAGTGACAGTTTTAAAGACTTTGCCTGTCATCCCCTACTATTGTCAAGGAATCCATCATTGTTGAGAGAGAACCTTGGGAGAGCAAAGCAAAGTGAGCACCCCAAGGAACTATCAAACTTCAAAAAGCAACCCTTTTGCTTAGTACTCTTTCCTTAGGGTACACCATTAACTGGAAAGGTACATTTTTGCCAAAGTAAGTTTGAATGATTGACAGTGATTTTTTTCAGATATGACAAGCATGTTTTCCAGGACTAATGAATCCATAGACAAAACTTTTACACAATTTCTTTCATATGTGTGTACATATTGCTGTAATATGGCATTGTATCATATATCATTGTAATACCAATATCAAGCATCTTATTTCAACTTAGGAAATTTTATACTTTAATTTTCTGTATTCTGTTAATACAAATAAATTTACATTCTAGCTTCTGAGCCCAATTTTTTTTTTTTTTTTTTCTGGAACTGGGGATTGAACTCAGGCCCTTGTGCTTGACAAGCAAGTACTTAGTCTACTGAACTATCTCCCCAGCCCTAGACATTTTTTTACAGCATATATTTTTCTCCTTTATTAGTCATAGGAATTTTCTTATGTTTAATGAAATACAAAAATAAATGGAGTTTTTCTTTTGGAAGGGTTTAGAAGGTTACTGGGAATGGAATCCAAAGATATTCTACCACTGACCTATGTTATGTTCTCAGCCATTTTTTTGTTTTGTTTTGTTTTTTGATCCAGATTCTTGCTGAGTTGCCCAGACTGCCACTTGACTGGCATCCTTCGGTCTCAGTTTTCAGAATAGCTGGGATTAGAGGGATGCATCAGCAAACCTGATTTATTTTAGATATATATATATATATATATATATCTCCAGTCCAGTACTGGGAATTGAACTCAGGATCCATTGTATTTTTATTTAATTACTATGCTTCAAAAACCAGACCCTAGGGCCAGCCAGATAGCTCAGCAGACTAATGACCTGCTAAGGCAGAGGACAGTGGCCAGAGTTCCATCCCCTGGGGCATGCTGAGACAGCCATTAAGACTGGACATGGTGACATGCACCTATAATCCCAATGCTTGGGAGGCTGAAAACGGGAGAATCACTCCCAAGTCCAATCTACATAATTAGACCCTGTAGACCCTGTACTAAATGCACTAAAAAAAAAAAAAAGACTCCAGAATTCAGTATATGTATGTTTACTACACAGTTATGTCCTTCAGCATATTTTTATAAAATAATTTTACCTTCATTATTGCAAATCAGCTAATGATAAAGAGTATTACTACTTACTATATTTTTGTGATATATTCTATAAAATTAAATAAGTTGTTTCTATTAAAACATGACTGCTTTATTAATCTGTCTCAAAACAGGCTGTGTAATTTTTCAGCACTTTTTATAATACCCCTTCAAATACAGATTAATATATTTATTTGAAGTGGAATACTAGGTTTCTTTTGGGCAAAACAATGCCTTTCCTTTGGACATTGATTTGACAGTAAGGTCTGGCTTTTCTAATTGGGTTATTTGGCCAATCTTTACCCTAACTGAAAAAGATAAATCAGCAGCTTTAATTTTTTTTTTTTAACTTTGTTATGGAAAATACCAACATTTATAAAGATAGAGAGGATAAAGCAATGAATTGGTATGTAATATTTCTGTTACCCAGCCTGACCAACTAGGAATTCATGACCACTGATTTTCTCCACACCTCTTTATATATTTCTCTTTTTTTTTTTTTTTTGGCGGAACCAGGGATTGAACTCAGGCCCTTGCACTTGCCAGGGAAGCACTTATTCCACTGAGCCATCTCCCCCACAGCCCATTTGTCTCATTTCTTAACATCTTCAATCAACAAATCTATCTGTATATCTCTAGAAGATAAAAATTTTAAAAAGTTGTAACATATATATAGTTATGTCATAATCTACAAACATAAAATTAACATATTAAGGATAGTTTCTTATATTAAAATTTCAGGGTTTGATAAGAATATTCTTAACATGTAGTCCTTCACTATTTACAGTTCGACTTTCATGGACTCACTTTTGGCAAGTTTTCAAAAAATATTAATCTAAATTATCACAGACTTTTCACCATATCACAGGATTTTGCAGTACTGTACAATATATGTATATTGTTAAAATTATATACGTTTATAAGATTAGAAAATAGTTAAGAGCATTAGAAGTGTTTGTAAGTTTGTGAAAGGTGTATAAGAGTGTGGGAAGGGTTTATAAAGCCTTAAAATATATGTAAAACTAAAGTGAATGGAACACCGCTACTTCACTGATTTTCATTTATTGTGGGCGTGTCTGGAACATAACCGCCACAATAAGTGAGGCACCACTGTACAATACAAACATTGTATTGAAAACATATGCATATGTAATACTCAAAAAGGTTCAGTAAAAACATTCCCCATTTTCTTTTTTTAGTAGATCTGGCCAAACAAGTTTTCTCTAAATAGTAATTGGTATAGCTAATAAATAAATCTTCAGTAAGGCCTTTTACATATTTAAAAGTTGACTAAGAAGTTGTCTTTAATAAGTAGGCTATATAACTTCTTATTTCTAGTTACTGTCAAAAACTTGAAAGAAGACTTAACTGATAGCACATTACAAATTATTTTTAATAATTGATAATTATTTTTTACTTGATTATAAAGAAATTCAAAGAATTGAGTCATGGGTATAATAAATATCCATTCATTTTAATTGCCTTACTTCA
>PVKA01013168.1:0-35256 GCA_004027165.1 Ctenomys sociabilis
CCAACAAAATGCTCAAAGGAAAAAATCTGCAGAACATGAGTTTCTTGAACCATGCACTCCATAAATCAAGATCATGGAGCCCAGCAGAAATACATACATATATATATAACCACACACGTAACACATACAGACAACAGACATATGCCAAGGCCATAATTTTCCAGCAGAAAATCTCAAGAAAGATGGGGTAAGGGGTAATCATGATGACCTCCAGGCACAACTCAGTGTTAACCCTTCTGGTCCTCAAACTCAAAGAGAGGTGAATATGAAAAAGCACATCTATAACTTAACCTTGGGAAAAGGTATGAAAGAATGTAGAAGACACTTATAGAAAAATCTATATATTTAAGCCAAAGAAATTTATAATTGACTTCCTGGAAAATATTCAGGGAGGGTGATATCATGAGATGAAAATAATAAAGCATATAATAAACCCCTAACATGCTACACAACAGTTACTGCATCCGAAGTAATGCAGCAGTGGTATCAGGAGAAGGACTTACAGGCTATGTTTGCAATGTCGGGGACCCATAGCCCTCTGGCCCCAAGTGATGGGGCTGGGACAGGGGCTCTGGACTCTCGATCGCAGAGTTCATGTTCTTTTTGCCCCTGTGAGTGACCTGCACACCTTTCTGTTTCCCTAGCCAGGAGTAAGAGAGCCCTTCTGGGCCCACAGTATTGACTAACACTTAGGTTGGACACATTTTGCAGTCCTTGTTTTCCTACCGTCCAAGATGGAAACCTGCTCCTCAGCCAGCTTGGCCTTCTCATCTCACACACTCCAGGCCACCTCAGTCCCCTTAGCAGTAGAATGCATTTGAATGAAGGTATAAGGTCACCAAGAAAGCGCTCAAAGGAAAAGACTAGCAGAACATGAGTGTCTTGAATCACACACTCCTCAAGTCAAGATCCAGGAGAAATCCACAGGATTTATGTGTTTGGTACAGGTCTCTGTCGGCAGCTTGGAGGCAGGGCTGGCACAGCATGCAGGGCCAGGGATCGAACTCAGTTCTTGGGCTTGCCATGCCAGCTCTTACACCACTCAGCTAATTCCACAGCCAGTGGAAAGAAGCGTTTATGCTTTAATTTGTTTTTGCCTCCTTTTTTCAACTGTAGTTTTTCTCTTCTAAATTTCTTATGTATTTCTTTCTCTTTTTCCTTTCTTCTTCAAATTTTCCATGCATATATCTGGTAATATGAATAATTGGTTGGAAGATAGCACCATGTGATGTAACAAATATTGTGAAATTCATGTTGAAGTGAAATTCTCTATCACTTATACATTTTTCTGTTTTAATTCTAATTTGTATTTTCTTTTTAAAAACATTAAAAATCATGAAAAATGTAAAAGAAACAAAGTTGCAAGAAGAAGGGAGGAAATGCTTCCCAGGTGCTGTATGCCACCAAGCCTCCCTTCCCCACCCCATCTCCAACCAGCACTGCTCAAAATTCTTGTTCTTCTGAGCCCTGATCTGTTGAAGAATTTTAAAGCACTATGACTTAGTAGATTCTTCCATTCATCCCATCGCTGAGTTCAAGGGAAGATTCACATTACTGGTATTTCTTACCATGAAGCTTTTATTTCCAGACCTGAGTAAATTGATGTTCATCTCCAATTCCCCATATAATCTCCCCGGCACACTTACTCTGTGTCAGTGTGCTCCAGGAGACATACAGCTCCACTGTGGGTGAGACAGGATGTAGTTATTGAAATGAAATATAAAAACCAAGAAGGAAAAATCATTGCAGTGCTATCTCACCTCATTTCCAAAGGGTCAGACTGAAATTTATCCTGCAAAGTGCTCTCCAAGGCTTCCGTTCACCCTGGGGCAAGTCTTAGATGCTGCTGTTCAGAGACACCAGAATTAATTTTCTATGAATAATAACATTCCACTTTATTATATTTATGTATTAATTCATTCACTCATTGAACAAACGTTTATTGAGTGACCTTTATGTACTGGGCATTGTGCCCAGGCGCTTAAGGGGAAAAGATACAGAATTAGTGAGATACAAATGCTGTGTGTTGTGGGAAGGAGGAAAATAAACAATTGGAGAACAGGGAGCTAAGGATTCAGGAAGAAATTCTGAAAACCAAGGAGGCCAGCCAGGTTCTGGCCAGAGGTTAGCAAGAGAAGCTTAGCCATAAAGGACACTTGTGCTGCAATGCATTAGTGAGGACAGCAGGAACACAGCACGTGCACCTAACAGAGCTAGGAGAGGAGATCAACACTTTCTATGTCAGGGAGCCTAGTGCCTGAGCCTAAGCAGGACAACAGCAGCCCAGCTGCCCCCAGGGAGCTCAGGGACCCCGCCACCTCATCACACAGCACTTCCCAGGTTTCTCACTCTACCCCACCTTTAACTAAAGAAGACTGTTTGTTAGTGGCTGTCAGAGTTGTATTTTCCCTGGTCCTGGGCTCATTATAAGTGACAGATGTTGAATTTCAGATCTTGGAAGCCCCAAGTAGGGTTTCTAAATTTCTTGTTTGGATGAGAAAATAAAGGTTCTGGGGAAAAAAAAACATCTCTATGGTGCTATTTATTAACTGTGAGTTAGAAAGAAACAAATTAACTCTGTCATGCTCTGTTTGCTTGTTTGCATATTGAGAGTGAGTTGGACTGACTTGGGTGGGTAAATATCTTAGTCAACGAGACAAAAATGTCTTGTTTGATGCCCTGTGGAGACAAAGCACTTTGTGAAATTTACCAAGCATCCCGTTCTGCTCCCTCCCCTGGGCCTCCCGCCTCACCACCAGTGTTAACCTTGTACTTTGGAGCTACAGTCACCAAATCTCACTTGTGATGAAATCAGGAAGTGGCTGTAGGGTGTGTGGCTGAGTGCTCTGTGACATTCCACCCCATGCTCAGCTCTCCATCATGACATCAGGACTGGTTTGGGCGAAGTCAAAGCTAGATGGCACAGTGAGCTTCTGTACTCACGTTTCCTGTGGCTGCTGACATTGGACTCCGTCACTGGGTTGAAGAAAAATTCATCTGTTCCCTTATAGTACTGGAGCCAAAAATGGGCTAATGGGCCAAAATTCAAAGGGCCACACTCACCAGGTGCTTGGGGTGGAGTCTTGTCCCCAGAATTGCCACATTGGGGGAGCCATCCCCACCCTTTGGCTTGGTGGCTCCCTTTCATCTTCAAAGTCCACAGTGCAGGCTTCATTTCTTGCTCTCTGTCATGGTCATGACATTTCCCTCTCTGTCCCCGTAGTCAAGGGTCCTTCTGTCTCTCTCTTGTAGGAACACCTGTGATTTCATTTAAAGCCCACTCAGAAAATCCAAGGCATCTCCAATGACAAAATCCATAATTCAGCATTTATAAAACTATTTTTATCATGTAAAGTAACATTTTTGCAAGTCACAGGGATCAAGACCTGGACATCCTTGAGGGCATCATTCAGCTCACCACACTCCATGGAGGAGGCAGTTCAGGTACTCAGAATGCATGATTTAAGGAGCTCCTTGCTTTCAGGACCGTAAAGCACAGAATCAGTCCCTGAAATGGCACCTCCTTCATGTTTGCTCCCATGTGGTGCTGCGATCGTGGCCCAACAGAATCTGAGCAGACTTGGGACTGTCCCTGCATTTACTGCTGGTGCCAGGAGCCAGGCTGCTGTTGAATTTATATGAGTGAGTGTGAGTGTATGAGTGTTGGGGGTTGAGGGATAAGCAAGGAGGGTGGAAAAGGGAAGTTGCAAGATTTCCCATAAGCACAGGAATGAAAATCCATTCCACAACTCCTCAGAGAACAGCAGGATTTCCATAGACAGAGATAACCTGGAAAAAGCCTGGCCATTCTCCATGGTGGTAGCCAGAGTAAAAATGGAGTCGCTCAGATTTTGCCAGCCAGGACATTCAGAAACCAAATGAAAACCCCTAGAAGGTACAGGCATTCATTTGAGAATCACATGAGGAAGGCCATGAGCTGTCATCCATGGACATCCAGACCTCCAAGAGGAAATGAACTGAATGGGGCACGCATTCAGCATACAATCTGGGGACCCACTCAACACTGATGTCCTTCTGCTCCTGACTGAGCCCACAAGGACCAGAGGGCTGCTCTGCTTCATCATCTTTAGATTCCTATGTCTGGGAAGTGCAATGCAGAGCAAGCAGCACCTTCCTAGGAACTATGCATGCTGTCTTTTTCCTAGTGCCTGGCACCCCGGTGTCTCTTCTCCGCCTCCTCCAATTCTCCTGTACGCTCACTCAACCAAGCGGACAGTGACTCATACTAATTATACAGGAACAAGAGGGGGAAAAAAAGGATTTTTCCCCCTACAGCAGCTGGGATTTTCTATTTATTTGCCAGCTATTTATAACTCACTTAGACAAGGAAGCCTTGTCACCTCCTCCTACCCCACTCACCCAAATAAAAATTGTCTAGGGTGGATCCAGTTTTATCTAAATGGATTGGACAGAGGAGCACAGCATATATAATCCATACTGAAAGAGATAAGACTTCCTCCTTATACTTGTTATAAAAATAACCAACAGGCAAAATGAGCAGGGACAGGGAAAAATTAATTTATTTCCCTGCTTAATTAGTAGATGCAAGATAAATGTATCTGCTTAGCTCCCTAATTATAATAATACTTAGCAGTTATGTGAAACTCTTCAGCATTGCCCCTTTACTGCAAATGAATTATTAATTTTTGCTTCCCAGTGTAAGCATCCCATCTGAACAGGAGAAGGACTGGATGTTGGAGGGGAGCAGAAGACAGTAGTAGGCATCAAGACCTTTCTTTATCATTAGGCAAAAGATGCTTCCTGTGTCCCAGCCCTCTGGACCCAGGATCTGTAGGATTAGGGTAACCTGTTTGTCCAGGGCTCCACCAACTGCAGGGAGAATCTCACCTGAGTCACAGTGCTGAGAATACGTGCTTTCCAGGATGTCCTCAGCAACAGGGAGAATAGTGGTGGCCCTGAGAGGACAGAGACTCTGGGTGCTTTGTGAAGTAGGGAACAGTTTCCAGTTGAGCCCCATTGGGCCCTGCAGCCTGTTCATGGGCATGGTGCCCAGTTCTGAGTTTCATATTCAATTTTTCAGATCTACATTTTCCCTGCTAGCTGTGGCATGATCCAGCTTTTACTCTTATCAACTGAAAACTTCCAATCCTGTCTGTAAATCCTTCATATACCATATACTTCTTTGCCCCGAATCCAAGAGTCTCTCCCACCCTTATCTCTTATGGCAGCCTCTTTAAAAATGTAATTTCAGCCTCTACTAGTGCAGGGTCTGCACTCCTGAGTGACTGAGGTGGTGTCTTCCAGGCTTCCTGGAGGGGCACCTTTCGTCTGTTCCCTCCCTCACCTTCCTGAGCCTTGGCCTAGCAGCTGAGCAGCCCACCACAGTGTTCTTTCAACCACCCCAGTCAGGATGCTGGTGTCCTCGCCCAGCACTCAGGGACAGAGTCAGGGAAGGGAAAGCTACCTTGTCTCCCTTACACTTTCTCATAGCTTCAGAGCCTTTGTCATTAGGGTTACATTAGTGTTAGTAAGGTAAAGAAGTCCAGTTATCATTGTGCTTTTCTGATAGACCATTAGGGAAGTTTGTTTAAAAATAAAAACTCTCAAATAATTTACTGATGGATGATTTTTGTGACTTTCAGAAAAATTGAAACATATAGCCAGCCTTGAAGACTATCTATATTTATGAGATCCTGATTTTGTCTTGCAGCCAGGAAAGGGGAAAAAGAACATGCTCAAAATAATTACTACTTAAATTGTAGCTTTATGGTATTTTTACTCCTTCCTTTATTTTTATAAACCTAATAGGTGATATATATTTTGTTTAAAGTTAAAATTTGTTAAATATCAGAGCTATTATAATGGGATAAGAGTTATAGGTATTAATTATATAGCTCCAAGGCAATGTAATTATGCAATAACTTTTGGAAAACATATATGAGTGCAACGCAACAATTTCTGGTTCTTTCCTGTTTTCTTAATATTGGGCTTCATTCTCAACCACAGAAAAGATCTTAAGCCTAGATTTCCATCAAACATTCCTCTATCACTCAGTTAAATGTGCATTTCTAACTAAATCATGTGGATTTAGATGGAGGAGATGCAAAGAAATATACACATTTACTCCATCTTCTCAGAATAAGCTTGTGGGGTGGGGATTCATTGCCATTTTTCAAATTAGAAATATGCACTAGTGGCTTGTCTAATGTCACCCTCACTGCCTGCCTCCATCTGCTGCTTTCTGGAAAAGTTAAGAGCATTTGCCCAGCCTGTGGAAGTCCACAGTGAGAGGCTCTGACACAGGAAGGACTCAGCCAAACCTGATTCTCCCAGGAAGTCATGGAAACACCAGGATGTGGGAAAGGAACTGACTTGGCTTGATGGACCAGAGCTGGAACTGTGTGAACACTCCAGCGCTGGATTTCCATTCAATAGTGAAAAGAAGCCGGTGAGCAGCTGAGCTTGTGGAGCTAAAGATTGCCTCTCTGAGAGTTATCTAAGAAAGGATGAGCACAGGGAAGAAGTAGCTTTTCAAGGATATTGTAGAAGTGCAAAACTACACTCAGATAACTGCTTCTATTGAGGTCACTTCTAAACCTGAGGACCTCAGCTCTGCATTTGAACTTCAAACTGTCAGTTAACTCATGCTCAAAATGAGAGAAGTAGAAGTAAAACCTTAATAATTACTTTAAAACACAGCTGTAGTGTGTGTGCGTGTGCGTGTGCGTGTGCGCGCGCGCGCGCGCGCGCGCGCGCGCGTGTGTGTGTGTGTAGACCGGAACAACAGTAGAGGTGTCCTGAAATGAGCCTGCCTACACATACATAGAGCTTGTGAGGACTCCACATCAGACAGCTGTATTCAATAAGCTAACTATGTTATTAAAAGAAAGTATAAATAGATTGCATTTCTTGAGCTGAGATGGGTTGATTAATACAAACAATGAAGAAGAGAAAAGCAACTTGTTACCTCATATAGACTGATTGAAAATGACAGCCAGGGCTGATGTTCAAAGTCAGATGGTCTGAATTTTTCCAGAGAGTGCTTATCTTATTCTCATAATAAAAATAGTCACTAAATGTTAAATATAGACATAATGAAAATAACTGATCTACTTCCTAGGTATATATAATGTATTTCTCATATTTAATCTGTAAAACATTATTATTAATTATTATTGAAAGAATCTGCCACCAAACTGAACAGAAACTGTTCTACCTCCTTCCACCTCAGCTGCACCAGAGACTCAGAACTTAGGCAGCTCTGCTAGTGAGAGCAGCCCCTGCTCCTTGAGCTCCTCAAGACTTGTGCTTGGTCAACCATGATGTCTGTGTTGTCTCCAGCCTTGTTTCTGGCAGGGAGCCATAGCCCCTCACTGACATGCCACCCCTCATGATCTGTAGAAAACCCCACAGCCTGTAGGAGAGGAATGGTATGGTTTTTAGGGCGAGCAATTGCTCTCAGGTTTGTTATGGTCCTGCTGAGCTCAGATATGTTTCTTCTTTTCCTTGTTTCCTAACAATTATCCTCATGGTAGAGTAAAACATAAAGTTCAGATGAGAGACATGATGTGACCAAAGTCCCCCAGGTTAATTCCAGGATGACTCTGAATTCCTATTTTTTCTCCTACACATACTTCCTAAGAGTAATCAAGAAGCCAGCGCCCAGAGAGTTCCAGTGTTACAAATTTGTACAACTGCATGCAAAACTCCTTTAGCTAGCACGACTGTCAAGAATGGGAAGCCTGTGCTCATCGTTGAGTCTAGAGCACACCATCTGTCCTTGACACCAGAGCCCTTCTATATATGTCTCCCTGCTCTAGCAAGCACACTACAGAACTCCTCTTGGTGCCACCAAACCCCCATCTCACTCTTGGTTCCCACTAAGGAAGGTACCTGGATTGTCCCACGTCACCTGCTCACTCACACATGGACTCAGTCTCACTCGGACACGAGCCACTCTGTCTGTCTTCTGAAGCATCTTAAAGGATAATTGTAAATGTACCCACTTTTCAGAGAAGCCAATTCTGCTCAACATTGGCATATGTTGTGTTGACAAAGGGCTGCAGGCCTTTCTGTTCCCCAAATTTTCAAAACAGAAGGTTTCTATCCAAAATAGAAGTGTATTTTACACTGTTCTCATAAAAGAAAAAAAAACAAGGGGAGTCTCAGAGCCACAAACATTCAGTTTCCAAGTTCAGAGCAAACAAAAAATATGTCAGCCCAGAGGGGATGGGTTGGGAGGGAAAAGAGCTAGACTGGCAAACTTTATTCTATGTTTAAATCTCAACATATGGGCCATTCCTATTTTAGGATGACAAATACTGTTTCTGTATTTTGGCAATTAATAATATAAAAAGGAGCTAAGCTGAACTTCAAGGATCCGTTATACTGTTCCTGTATTAAAAAAATAGGAACAAATACTTATTTTGTTGACTAGATATGAAGATGTTCAATGGTCCTTACCAATGATCTCCAACTATTCAAAAGCGGTTGTGAATTTCTTTTCCTGTGATTTACTTTTAAAAATTTTTGCATCAATAAGATGAAATCTACACAGATCCAGCATTGTGTAAAGACCCCTTATGTGTATGAGGAGTATTTCTGAAGGCCAGTGTTGGGGATCTCATACCTCGGCCTCAGAAGAGTCCTCCATAGAAGTCAATCTCAGGGCTCCAACGACTACTAGATATTTTAGTTTGTCAGAATAATGTTAAACATATGAACAATCAAATGATACAAAGCCTATGCATATTACTGTGGATGAGAATGGGGAGCTCCTCACAGTCCATATTCTAAGTCACTACCAGCATCAGGATCCATCTTCAAAGACCCCACATTATGACACTGCTCTGTACCTACCTTGTGTTCCTTTTCTCCTCACCAAAGATCTCCAACTTGTGTTCCTTTTCTCCACACAGTGGCCATCCTTTAAACTGAAGCAGGTCCATAATTAATAGACTAATTGCTACTTTTTCTATAAGCTGCTGTAAAACTCAGGATATTTCTGTATCCAGATCTTTAGATCCAGAACACTAACCTTTTTCCTGGTTCATAAACTTAAATGTATGAGATCTGTATCTTTGTTTCTCAGTCTTATCTCTAACTAGAAATGACACAACAGGAACTTAGAGTTGAAATTATGCCAGGAAGCAAGTGTCCAGTGGTGACCTATCCTGCTGCAAGTGTCCAGACACAAAGGATAGGGCTTGCCATCCCAGTGTTGGGTCACACCAACTGTCATTGCAGTTTCCTCAGAAATGGTGCCCTAAACACTGTGGTTATAACCACCTCTCCCTGGCCTGAGGACATCTGACTCTACCATGTCTATCTTACTCCTGATCCGGAGGGATATGGTTGCTCTGCAGAAAGCTAGAAGAACTCTAGGACTTTCAGAATGACTTGCATTGACACATTGTAACCACTTCTGCTCTGGGTTGGTTGGATTGCATTCTTAGGCTCTGTATGAGTAGAAAGACATTAACAGAAGTGACATTTTCTTTTTCATCCTATCAGAACTGATAATTTTACCCGAAAGATCAGCTAAATATATCCCTAACACCTGCTTTGTTCTGGCAAGTGGATTCCCCTTTCCACTGCATCTTGTAAATCATCTTTTCCAAAGTTATACCAATGCATCTTAGAATCTAAACCTCCTTTCCATTGGGACTTTGAAAATTCACACACGAATCAGGAACTGATAGGTGCAAAGAGAGAGAGAGAGAGAGAGAGAGAGAGAGAGAGAGAGAGAGAGAGAGAGAGTGTGTGTGCGTGCATGTGCATGTGTGTGTGTATTCACTTGTTTCATTTATTAATCATTATTGTTTCTCAATGTTGACAAATCTTTTTATTTCAACAGTTGATATGATTATATGATTTCATTTTTTATTCCGTTTAATGTAATAAATTACATGATTGATTTTCAAATGTCAATTCCCAGAATAGAAAGAAAGAAATTCAGCTAGAAGTTACATTTGCTTTTATGTAACACTAAATTTCGTATAATAAGTATTTAGGCACTTCTCTTTTGCACCTATGTACCTAAGACAAATTGATCTTCTTTGCAAACTGTCAGACTTTGACAACAACTTATGCTATTCTCAATTGGATGAGTTGGGGATGAAGTGAAAACTTATGTCCACACAAAATCCTGTATAAAGATTTATAAGAGATCTGTTAACAATTTCAAAAAAGTTGAAGGAAATCCGTAGGTGCATAAATAGGCTAACTGGTGCAATGATTCTTTGAAATAGTATTTAGTGATAAAAAGAAACAAGCCATTAAGTGATGAGATGATACACAAAGAAATAAATGTGTATAAGTGAAGGAAACCAGTCTAAAGTATTTATGTACTATAGGATTCCAAATATATCACATTCTAGGAAAAAAGAAAACTGTAAAGACAATGCAGAAGTCAGTGATAATGACAGTTTGAGGTGGAATGGAAGAGTGAAGAGTTTGAGGTGGAATGGAAGAAGTGTTACACAGGCACAGAATTATTCTGTATAATACTTAAATGGTAGATACATAGAATTACTCATTTGTTTAAATGCATACAACTGAACAGAGAGTGAAACCTAATGTGGCCATTGCTTGATCAACTTGTTCTCTGTGAAAAGCCTGAGAAAATGTTTTCTCTCCTTGTAACTCTCCTTAGGCACACTCTACATCAACTGTCCCTTTCCTCTGTGTCCCCATAATCTTTGATCAGAAAATTTGTAACACAACTAAGTTACATGATGTTATAGTACAGGTTCTCTAATGTCTTGAGTCCTCACTGACCTTGAAAGGCTAGGTCCAAAACATTGGCTGTCCTTGCAGCCCTTCTTTTTCTCTAATTTTTGGTCTGCAAACTTAGATTGTTAACCTTCCAGAAGAGAAAATTATTATTACCCTACCACATAGGCAGTTGACCTTAACTTCACTATCTATTTGAATATCAAACATCTTAGACATAACATGGAACAGGTATTTTACATCGAGTATTGATATGTTAAACTTCAGTCCATACAAAATATGTAAAAAAATTAAAAAATGAAAAAATAGAAATAAACAATTATATATTTTATATAGAAATT
Organism: Ctenomys sociabilis; assembly: GCA_004027165.1. Taxonomy (NCBI): domain Eukaryota; kingdom Metazoa; phylum Chordata; class Mammalia; order Rodentia; family Ctenomyidae; genus Ctenomys; species Ctenomys sociabilis. The sequence continues at coordinate 11,058 of PVKA01013168.1, forward strand.
TAGAAATCTAATGAATACAGCATTGTAGCAAGACAGTACTATAACATTATTTTCCTTGTCTCTCATTTATTACCCTTTTTTAAAAAAAAGAAATATTTACTTTGAGACAGTATGGCAGTAATTGGTATGTCGTGACAAGCAGTACGTATTTGGAAAACCAGATTGACAGGCATTCCAAGCATGACTCTACTATTACACATTGCTCTCTTCAGTGCAGTTGCTTAGTTCACAGGTATCAGCATATAGAGTTAGTCAGGGTGATAATCTTACCAATTAACTGCTACTTTCAAAAACCTGGTGAAGGTATCCAGGGTCATTGCTTTAGCCATTTTGTGCATGTAAATTTATGGTTTTGCCTTTGTAATATTTCCTAGCTTTTCTCCTTGCCCTCTCTTCATTGTCTAATCCTCAAGTGCTTGCTTTCCTTTTAATTGTGTTATACCTTTGTATTTTATTTCTTCTTTTGAGTTCTTATACTAGGGAGCCTATATGATATCTAAACATGTAGGTCTGGTTTATTTCACTTATGAGTATATCGTCAAGTGGCATCCACTTAAATATAAGGGCTTTGAGTGTATCATTCTTTATAGGTGAGTAATACTCCATTGTATAAAAATACTACATCGTTTTCATACATTCCTAGTTTTTTAAGGAGTCTCCACACTGATTTCCATAGTGGTTGCACCAGTCTACACTCCCCACCAGCAGTAGAGAAGGGTTCTTTTTCCCCACAGCCTCTCCAACATTTGTTGTTGGATGATTTCTTCATGGTATCCATTCTTTCTGGGATGAGATGATATCTCACTGTTGTTTTAATTTGCATTTCACGGAGGGCTAATGATGTGGAACATTTTTCCATATATTTATTCATTTCTTTAATTTCATCCTCTGAGAAATGTAAATTCCTCTCAAATGCCCATTTGTGGATTGGGTTTTTAAATTTTAGGACCCTATGAGATGTTTGATATTCAGTCACAGATAGTGAGGTTAAGCTCAACAGCCCAGGTTGTAGGGTAATAACAAAAAGCTTCTTTTCTGGAGGATTAACAATCTAAGTTTATAGACCAAACATTAGAGAAAAAGGAGGGCTACAGGACAGCCAATATTTTGGCTCTAGCCTTTCAAGATTAGTACAGACTCAGGACATAGGAGAAGGTGTAATGTAACATCATATAACTCAGTTGTGTTCCAGATTTTCTGATCAAGGCAATTGTGGGAACACAGAGGAAAGTGATCAGTGATGTAGAGTGTGCCTAAGGAGGGTCACATGGACAGAAAACATTCTTTCAGGCTTTCACAGAGAGCAAATTGGTCAAGCAATGACCATGACTCATCCATATGGCTGACACTGACAAAAAATCTACAAAGTGAGGTACAGGGTTTCAGGATAAATCCTGTGGGGATTCCACTCACCTTCTCAGATACAAAAGCTACGTTTCTTTTCATATAGGTCTTGGTTTACCTTGGTCTTAATCATCCAGCAGAAAAGTATAAAAATGAAGTATAATGAATAAAGCCATAAAAATTGGCTAAGCTGTAAAAGGCTCAAGTCAACAACCTCTGACATTGCCAGTCTTACTGATAACCCATTGCTATAATGGACTACTGGACTATTTTGGAACATTTTGCTGAATTCACACACCTATAATATTTAAACAACAAAACTAAACAAGAAAAGGGGATACGAACGAATGACCATTTTGTATCTGTGTATTCAAAATAGTTAGGACAGATATATGTCTACATTCTCTTAATTCAACGAATAGCAAGATTTGTTCTAATAGTGTTTGTAAATGGGGTATCATGTCTGCATCTTGTACAATGAATAATCACTAAGAAGACAACAATATGCAATGTATTAAATATTGAAACTGTCCTACTATTTTGATTTGAAACTGTCTCATTGCTATGTGTTTCTCAATAAAGTTACAGGAAAAAAAGGAAATTGAGAATTAAAAGTGAATTTAAAAGTGTACATAAATTCACAAAATGGGATTTTCTTATGCAAGGAAACTTTTCACAATACAATATTATGATGTTTTTAAGAAAAGACACTTCTTTACTAAAAATTTTTAACTGGAAACATTGTAATAGAATAATTCTTAAACATAAATAAATAAGTAAATTTTGGGGCCCTAATATTTTTAGTTCCTTATAAATTGTAGAGAGCAGACAAAATAGTGTTTGAGAAAAATAATATTCTATTTGTTGTGGGTTTTTCTTTGTGATTTTGTCTTGTCTACTTGAAACTGAGTTTCAAGTTCAGGATTACCTTACACTTACTTTGTAGCCCATGCTTATGTTGAACTCACAACGATCCTCCTGCATCAGCCCCCCCAGTTCTAGGATTACAGGTGTGTGCCACCACACCCATCTTATTTATTGTTTTGTTATGAAAAAGGAAAACTTAAACAAATAGGAATTGAAAATTATCTTGAACAAAACCTGAGGTAGTAGATTGTGAACAGACCTACTGGACAAGAAATATTAATGGGAATTTTAGAAGCAAAAACAACGAAAATTTGTGTCTGTGGAGATGGCTTAGTAGAATAATTACTTCCCTGGCAAGTGCAAGGACCTGAATTCAATCACTGGAAACATAATAAAATATAATGCATTTATGTAATCAACTATAGGTTAAATATAATTCAATATATTTATGTAATTATGTTAAACTAAAAACATAATTAAAAACTTACAAAGAAAAGCCAATATGTTGATGGATTCATGGCTGAATTTTATAAGAACTTTGGTGAAAACTTAAAGTCTTTATTCAAAGGGAAGTTATACTCCCTAACTTATTCACAGAGGCAAGTATCATACTAATACCAAAAGCATAGAAAGATGCAACCAAAAAAGAGAACCATAGGCCATTCTTCCCAATGAACATAGATACAAAAATCATCAATAAAATAATAAGAAAAAATGCAATAAATCAAGATTAGGTAGATACAATGACAAAGATAGATTCATCTCTGAAATGCAACAATGATTCAACTTGCAAGTTAATAAATGTAATAAATGTATCAACGGAGCCAAATAAAACAAAACCATATGATCATTTCAATACATGCAGAAAAAGCTTTGGATAAAGTACAAGTCGTTCATGTTAAAACCCTCCAAGAAATCAGAATAAATGGTCTGTACCTCAATGTGATAAAAGCCAACTACGACAAACCAAGAACTAAAACCTTTTACTTGAAAATCAGGAACAAGACACAGATGTCCACCATCACCACTCCTATTCAATATAGTTCTGGAAACATTACCCAGAACAATTATTATCTTTTTTCGGAACCAGGAATCAAACTCAGGACCTCATGCTTACCATCCAGGTGCTGTGTGGCTGAGCTATATTCCTGGCCCAGCCAGAGCAATTAGATAAAACAAATATGAGGGCCGGGGATTGCATCCCAGGCCTGCTGTGCTGGCCCCAACCTAGGGGCATGCTGAGATGGGAAATGAGACTGGGTATGGTGGGGCTTGTCTATAATCCCAGCTCTTGGGAGGCTGGAAACAGACAGATATCATTATGAGTCTGATCTAATAGTGAGTCCCTGAACACCTTGTAGAGCCTTCCCTAAAATACAAAAAAGAAAAGACAAAAAAAAAAAAAATACATGGAATAAGGACAGAAAAAAGGAGAATTCAAGTTGTCATTATTCACAGATTACATGGCACTTTGCATAAAAGACCCCAACACCTCCACCAAATCTAGGTTTAATAACCAAATTCAGTAGAATACAAAGCCAACACTGAAAAATCAATGGCATTCCTGTACACAATGAACTCACTAAGGAAGAAATTAGGAAAACAACACCCTTAAAAATAAGAGTTCAATTCCTGGTACAAAAAGAGAGGAAAGGAAAGGAAAGGAAATAAAGAAAAGAAAAACATTATATTACTCTGTCTAGGAGACTAAAGAAGATATCAGAAAATAGAATGATAACCCTTGCTCATAGATAATAACCAATATTGTGAAAATGGCCATACTCCCAAAACTGTTATACATATTTAAGGCAATTTCAATCAAAGTACCATTAGTAGGGCTAGAGAGATAGCTCAGCAGTCTTGAGTGCCTGTCTGTTATAACTGTCTGTCAAGCATAAGAATCTGAGTCTTTTTCCCCCAGTACCACATGCCATGCTGCTATGCCAGCCACCGAAACATAGCTTTGTGGAGCAAGCCTGTAATCCCAACCCTGGGTAGGCTGAGACTGGAGGGTCACTACGAGTCCAAGCTGCATAGCACGACTCTGTACCAAACAAACAAGTACAATTTTTTTTAAAAGAAGTACCGCTGTCATACTTCACAGATCTAAATAAAACATTCCTGAAATTCATTCGGAAACAGAAAACCCAGAAATGGAAATCCTTGGCAATAAAGATAAGGCAGGAGGTATCACAATCCTTGACTTGAAATTATACATCAAAGCTATTGTAATAAAATCAGGATGGTACTGACATAAGAACAGACAAGAATATCAGTGAAACAGATTAGAAGAGGCAGACACAAATCCAAATACACTAAATACCTTATCTTTGACAAAGGCTTAAACATATTCACTGAAAGAAAGATAGGCTTTTAAATATATGACACTGGAAAAACTGGCTTTTCACATGTCAAAGATTAAACTACATATGTCTATCACCAAAACTAAACTGAATATGGATCAAATATCTAAATATTAAACAGTAATACTTAATCTGCTAGAAAACAAACTGGGTAGAAATACTGAAGACACAGGGACAGGCAGAAAGTTCATGAACAAAAACCAAACTACATGGAAGTAACTTAAAGAATCAAGAGCTTGGATATCATCTTATAAAATGTTTTTGCACATCAAAAGAAGTCACCAACAGAGAAAAAAGAAAACTCATGGAGTACGAAAAATTATAGAAAACCATACCTCAGACAAAAGACTTTTAGCTAGAATATATAAAGAACTGAATTCAAAGACCCAATCCAAAATTGGGCATCTGAGATTAATACATATGTCTTGGATGCAGTGGTCAATAAATATATAAAAAAAAATTCAACATCATTGGCCATTCAAGAAATATAAATCAAAATAACACCAAGATTCTATCTCATCCCCAAAATAATGGCAATCATCAAGAAATCAACCAATAACAAATGCTAGAGGGTCTGTGGGGATAAATGAGCCCTTTTCCACCATTGGTGTGTGTGTAGACTGGTACAACCACGTGATAATCAGTGTGGAGATTCCTCAATTTAGGATTAAACGATCCACTTGCCCTAGCTATTCCCCTCCTTGGTATTTCTCCAGAAGAATTAAAAAATCATACCACAGCCGTGATGTGCACCCGTGTTTGTACTAGTATGCTTTATAATAGTTAAATCTTGGAAACACCCCAAATTCACATCAACAGAGAAATGGATAAAAATGTACTATTTTTACAAAATGAAATACTTCTTAGCTAGAAAGAAGGACAAACTTGGGACTTCCATAGGTAAATGGATGCAACTGGAAACCATACTCATGTATGAAATATATCAGACTCACATATATAAACATTGTATTGTCATCTTAGTGTAAAAACCTGAAAAAGTAAATAAGATTCAGAATATACAATAGATATTGTGAAAGGGGAAGGAACTGCTCAAAAGGGAAAGAACACCTGGGATGAAAGAAAAGAGAAAAGAACAAAGGGGAAAGAAAAAATATATATATACATATATATATACACATATATGATAGCTAAGATATACATACTACCAAGTTCTATCAGTTCAATAAAAAGAATGTTTTGTGTTTATATTGTTTGATTAATATTTCACAACTGTATCTTGTACTCTAAGCAAATACTTTTAAGATTGCAATACACAATATATTAACCATTTTTATCTCCTATTATCTTGTTTTGAATTCTATATCATTGTTTTCTTTCCTAAGTAAAATTTCTTTGAAAATTTCTATTATAAACTTTTGGGCCTCCCCTAAAAGTTTTAAGTGGCATAAGCAAGTCAACAGAGGAAACAAAATTCTCAAAACCTAAGAGGACTCAGATAAACAATGAACTGAGGGAACAGATACAAAACAGCCAGCGAGAAAGTAGCTGTTGATTCTAACATACCTGTAATCCCATGGGAGGTAACCAGTACACATATTATTTAAAAGATTGAAATAGTTAAATTGGGTACAAGGTAAGATTCAGCTATTGCTATTAACACTTAAAATCCACTTTCAATTATAAAAGATGATAAATAAATTTTATTAATTTCACAAATTGTTAACTTCAAAAAAGAATATTATCAATGCTAAAAATCGGCATTAATAATACACTTTAATTTCTTGAGGTGATATATTAATCTTGAAAGTGTCTTCATCTCCCAGAGATTCAAACTACTACCACCTCTTAACATTCAGGGAAGACTGGCTGCAGACTCTTCCAGATGTCAAAATCTGTGGTTGCTCAAGTTTCACATGTAAAATGGTGTAATATTTGCATGTAACATATGCGTACTCCCCTGTATATTTTAAATCATCTCTATACAGATCTGAAGTCAGTAACAGATAAATGTAGGATTGGAGCTGGTAGCATCAACACTTCTCTGTTAACTGGTTACAGAAGTAGAAAATTAAAATGGGGCACGCTGAGATGGCGACTGAGACTAGATGTGGTGGCCTACACCCATAATCCCAGCACTTGGGAGGCGGAAAAAAGGAGAATCACTAAATCTGATCTATGTAGTGAGATCTTATAGACCGTGTAAATTCTATACCAAATATAGACGAAAAAAAAAGTGATGTTGGCATGTGACTCCAACGAGATCCCAACTGTGTAACATAACCATGCTTCAGGGTATAGGAAAGAAAAGAAAAGGCCTATACATCTATTTTTGGGAAGCAGTGATTTCAACTAAATATAACGGGGCTGAAGACAAAAAACACTGTCCTTGAGCCCAGATTGTGAACGAAAAATCTGTTTCTCCCAGTAATACAGGTTGGTTATTTTTAAATTACTTTTAATATGTTCTGGATTTTAACAAAATAGTATATAACTGAAAAACAAAAATCAGGTCTTCCCATCTCATAAATAGAAGGTATTGTACAATGAACCTATGATGTTAGAACGGAGTTAGTCAACTTACAGTTTTTAAAATGTTTATACAGAATTTTAAGTACAAAAAGCTACATGTGTATGTATGCATAGGAATATATACATGCATGCATATTTTTCCATGAAGAGAGAGACATCAACTTGGATCTCTACATTCTGATTTCTATATAGAACAGATAGTTCCATGGCTCACACAAAGAGACTGTAAAGGATCAAATGCACAAACATAGAAGAATTAAGGAGATTGCAAATCACCACCAGAACACCACAGTGACAATGGTTGCCCCTAAAGTGTGCAGCATTAAAGCAACATAGGGTATTACACAGCTTTCATGACTCTTCCTGACATGTTTATTAATTAGTACCATAGGATGTTTTTGACATATGCCTACAACTTCTTTGATATTTCTCCTTCCAGAAGGCAAGGCTTACCTCCTTGACCCTGGTTGTGCCTCGGACTTGGTGTGTCTCATCTAGTAGAACAAAATGATCACTCTATAGTTGGGAATCCTGGCAGGCATGACCCTCGCCCTGGGATCTGGGTTAGCACCCCTCATCACACTGACATTTCATGTCTTGATAGTAAAGCCATCAAATCTGAATTGTTCTTGCCAAAAATATACATCTTAGTCTAAGTGTGTGATAACACCAGCAAGCATAATAAATCAGGGAACATTTTACAGACTACATGGTCAGCACATTTCAAAAGTGTCAAGGTCGCCAAGACAGATAAGGCATAATGGACAAGTATTGAAAATTTGGATTAAGAACACACAATGGATGAATATCACATGAACCCATTAGTGGAAAAACAGGAGCTCTGAATAGGCTGTCACTTGTCAATACTGTGCTAAGGCTGAGTTGCTACTTTTGATCACTGTACCATGAATACACGAGATGTGAAAGCTTGGAAAAGCTAGATACAGGGTGTGTAGAAATGAATCCTGCAACACTTCTTCAAAAGAAGATAGGCTGGTGAATCTGAACTCAATTTGTACATTTTAGTTGGATTTTGTTACATTTTTCATAGTAATATTCTTGTCAGGAATTATCTTCCATAAATCTAAAATTATTATAAATAAATAATAGAAAAAAAATAATAGGGAATCTACTAATATTGGAATTGAAAATAAAGATCTCTGGATTGGTAACCAGTTTGGTCATCCTGCTTTGAATTATGGCCAACCTGCAGTCAGTTCTTGTGGTTTTAGTGTTTTAGAGTACTATTCTCTCCCTGCTATTGTCTCTCTTTAGCAGAATCCTGGTGGAAGTCAATTCAATTTGTGAGATTTTTTTTTGCCAAGAGAAGCTTGTTTCTGTAAAGGTGATTCATACATCTCACCAATTTAAAAATAAAAAGCCAGTCTTGCACTCATTTGTTGCATTTTTCATTCTATTTTTCTGTCTCACAAATAAGTCTTTTTTCCCCTAAATCTTCCAATAGCCATTCTCCAGGTCATTTATCACACATATGAGACAAAACTTAAAAAAAAAAATTTAGTTTTATATTATCTCAAGACAGTTTGTATTATATTCAGTTATATAATGTATTCATATTATAATGTATAATCTGTAGGTCCAAGTATATATTCACATATTCTATTGTATATGTTGGGTGTGTTTTTTGTTTTACTTCTGGCTTGTTCCACAATTAACATCACCCGTACATGTGGAAAATCTCAGCAGCCATTTCGCCTTTCCATTTGAGTCCAATAAGACACCACGCCCATGCCTCTATGGTGGCAGAAAAGAGCTCTCCTAACATCTGTCGCAATGATCTGCACTCCCTCAAGAAGATCCCACATCAAATTACTATGAAATTCCTTTCTGGAGGGTACCCTAAAAAAATCTAATAGAAATGACAAGCCTTTAACATGAAGAGGTGTGAATTATTTTGTCATGCTCTTTCTGTTAATTGTGCACTCATTTTGGGAAACTCTGTAGTAGTGAACAGAATGCAGCCTTAGGACTGGAGCGGAGGGTTACTGCTCTGTTAGGCTGGCTCACAGGGCTCGGTGCACTGTCTGGGTGTGCAGAGAGATCGCTGGGCCTGTAGTTGTACCGACACATGGATAGGATGGTTAGCTAAATGTGCTGAAAGAAAAAAGAAAGAGGGAGAGGAAGAGGAAGAAGAAGAGGGAGAGAAAGGGAAAGGGAATGCGGAAGAAAGGGATGCTGGAGTGATGGGGGATGAAAAAGAAGGCACAAATGTTTGAATATAGCCCAACTGAGGAAAAAAATAACAAAAGAAAGAGAAAACATAGTACAGTATTTTGGGCTATGTCTTAATGATGATCCAGGGCACAAAAGAAAAGCAAAAGTAATATTTAATATTTATGGAACACTGCATGATCTTTCTCACACATACTCATTTTCAGTATCTTTATGCGACTCTTCATTTTATAATGCTTACCATCGTTCTTTTTCAATCTTTACTTACCAATAATTGTAGTAACCTTCCAGTGAAAATATAATTCATATTCATATGAATCATATTCACAGTTACATCACAGAAGCCTAGCAAAGGCCTAATACCAAGTGAGTAGTTCAATAAGTAAGTCATAAATCAATGAGGCCTGGTGACACAGACCTATGAACCCAACACTCAGGAGACTGACAGAGAGTCACAAGTTCAAGTCGAGGCTGGGGAAATTAAAGAAACTGTCTCAAATTTAAAAAATGTGCTGGAGTTGTAGCTCAGTGCAGAGGTCCACAGTTTAGTCCACAAAAGTCTTAAATTAAAAACTTTTTATTTAGAGTTAAATCATACAGCAACTACACATAAAATAAATGACATTAGGCAATGTAACTTTTTCAAAGGAGAAAATATGTTTGACAAAAAGAACGATGATAACAAAAATGCTAAAAAAATAAATGATCAGCCCACCAGAATCTGCGTTTTGAAAAATAAAGTCAAAAATAGCTGATCTGAAAAAGGAGGAAACCTAAAAAAAAATCAAGAAGGAAGGACTTAAAAGAAAAATTCTAAAGGAATGCATGATAACAAAATGCAACAGATGACATGTATTAATCTGAAATTTAAAATAACAGGTAATTTTATAAAACATAAATCTATACTGCCAAAATATTCCCAACTGCATCAGCAGGCAGCATGCAAAGCAACTGGTAATTCTGCTGAGAAGGATTCCAAGGGAAGCCTGAGGTCTTATTGATCTTTAGAACTAGCTCTTGCAAACATTTGGCAGCCGATAACTTCCACACAACAGAAAACAACCTAAAACCCAGAAGAAATAAACAAAACTAAACTTATTTAGGAGGGGAACATAATCCTGAGAATCAAAATATACCTATATCCTGCAGACAGAAAATTGTAAATCAATAATTATAGATTTAGAATCTATTTTTTTTCTTTAAAAAAGACAATGGCTCAGCAACATATTAGGTTTTAGACACAAATTGGGGTAAAAATCAGGTAAATTTTTACTGTAACAAAACACGAAGTCATTTGGTCAATACCAAAAAAAACAGCAAAATAAACTTCATATGTACAGAAGCCATAAAAGTTGTTAAAAGCACTTTCTAATCAGTGGTACATACTAAGAACCAATACAGTATTTAAAATGACAGCTAGCAGTAAAACAATAAAATTCTTTTAGTAAAAACCAGTAATCAAGGGTAATTACCATTGATCATTATAATACTGTCAACATATTATAACAAAGTTATTGATGCAATAAGACACAATCAATGATACACAATCAAGAATTATTTCTTGACTATTTTCTACTTTCCAGCTTTAGTTCTTACAATTTATGTCCAATCATCTAGACTACTAATTAGAGTTCTCTAGAGGAACAGCATGCCTATGAATTGTGCAAGGGGATTTATTAGGAAGGCTTGCAAGATCTGAAGTGGGAGAGTCCACAGTAGCTGTCTGCCTGCTGGGGAACCAGACAGTCCCAAGCCACACCCAAAGAACAGGATGTTGCAGAAGAAGAAGGCTCCAGGACACAGCACCAGTCAGAGAGACTGCCAGTTACAATCTGGCTGATGGAACAAAATACCCAACATTTACAAGTTAAAGGAGAAAAGGCTTGTATTGTCTCATAGTTTATAGAGGTTTCAGTCTATAAGCAGCTGTTTCCAAGACAGGGTGGCACAGAAAAGGAGAAATAGTTCACGCCATGGTCATAAAAGCAGGATGAAGGGAGAAGAAGGGATGTATGCACTCTCCCAAGCCACACCCACAGTGACCCATGCCTTCTCATCTGGTGTTATGGTTTGTGTCTATTTGACCCCCAAAGCCTCATGCAGTAGTGGCATGGCTTTCGCCATTTGTGATTGATTCTTGATGTGATGCTGGGGTTATGATTATGAGTGCCTTGGGGCAGATACTCTTCATTAAACTGTAAGAAAGGGAAAGCGGCCAGCTAGCTAGCTGCCTGAGCTGCTGCCACTCCCTTTGCACTCTGCTCTTTGCCACCATCATGAAAGGTTGTTCTCTGCCATGTGCTGCTGTGTCTTGGAACCAGCTGAGTATGGACTGAAACCTCCACCAATTGTGAGCTAAATAAAGCTTTTTTTCCCCAATTTTGTATGTTAGGCATTGTCCCACAAATGAGAGAAGAGTAACTGAAACACGTGGCTTCACCTACCAGAGGGGCTATAAACCCATCAGTGGACTAATCCAGTAACAAGTATCACAGTCACCTCCTGCATCTGCACCGGGCTTTGGTGAGACAGCTGGGCATAATCCATAACAGAAACCAAGAGCCTGGAAACTTCTTGGAGAGTCACTGGTACGAATCCACATTGCAAAGCTGAAGAAAATGAAGTCTGGTGAACCAGAAATTGACAGTATAAAGTATACCCACTCATGCAGAGTGAAGCTCTTCAAACTCATGCCAACTCCCTACTTCTTTCCCTTTTTATTCTATAAAGGCTAGAATTCTACTGGGTGGTACCACATATAATCAGAGTGGGTCTTCCACCCTCAATTTGCTTGTTAATCATCTCTGGAAATCACCCACAAATGTACTCATTGTGTTTTTTTAATCTTCTAAATTTTCCTAATAAACAACAGTGAATATATAATGATTTATTTTCATACCTACTGTCTCGTCTTAACTCAAAGGTCCGTATCCTTATGTGGTTTGCAGATGAGGAAAGAGATGATATGACTCACTCAAAGTATGGCTTCAAACACAGGCTTCAAACAAAGGCCTCACAGAAACCAAATCTATGAATTTTGGAAAATCTAAAGGAGAAAAAAGTCAACTCATAAGATACATAGTAGCTAGCAAATATTATAAGCAAGCAATGAGAAAATAGTGTATCATTCCCAATGATAATGATCAAAGAAATGTGCATTGAAGTATCTATACCTTTTTTACTAGAACAGTAAAGTATAAATAAGATTGATACCTGAATTAGGAAAAATAAAGAAGGTGCTTTCTTCTTTGTAATGAAACTGGCAATAAAAATATGAACAGAACTTCTGGGAATAAAATTGCAATGTATGCTTCAGTTTTTGACAAGATTAAAGAAATTGTCCACTACAAGGGGAAAAAAACAACTAAATAAAGTAGTACCTACCACAGGTAATCTTCAGCGTTCTGAAAGATAGAAAGTAATCTGCTGTGTCAATAGTAGTGGGATAGTTGAGGAAGTTATGGTTGATGCATCAAATTGAATATTATAAGGAACTATTAAAACTGTCTTTTCAGGATCACGTAGGAACACTGGTATATATTAATTCAAACTTAGAAAAGCAAGTGAAAAATGGAATGAGCACTGTGATTACAATGAAGATATCTGCACATGAAGCTTACTGTGACACTGGGCATGAAGTAGTCAAGCAGTGACGCCTCAGAAGAGTGCAGAATGGAACACAGTAGCGTCCATCCATGTGCAGCACAAAGGAGCCTGGTTCTCAGTGTCTTCCCACCAATGCTGTTGAATAGCGCTGCTTCTGTTGCCAACACTGTAGCAATGTGCAGGTGATGCCGGGGATGACACAGGGACCTTGGGTTCACTGCATGGAAGAAGACCTGCAGTATCTTCCAGCCATTTAGGAGGCCAGGGAGCTGCTTGAAGTTCACCTTGAAGGGTTGGACAGAAGAAAGTAAGAAGAAAAGAAGGGGGATGGAGAGAGGAAGAATAGGGGGAATTTGGAATTGGGAATTTGAGCATCTTTGCTCAAAGTTTAAGGATTAATAATTCAAGTACAACTACAACACTAACACACGACACAGAAGGAGATGTCAATTATAAAGTGGATGAAGAATCTAGATGATAGCACAGAGTTTTGTACTAATAACTGAGTAAAAGTTAACACCATCCAGGGGTAGTGGTGTATGCTTGTAACCCAAGCACTCAGGAGACTGAGGCAGGAGGATTGCCATGAGTTCAAGGCCAACCTGAACTACATAGTAAGAACTTATTGCAAAAACAAAACAAAACATAAAAAAGTAAAAACCAGTACCTTTTAGTGTTAATAATATAAAATGTCAGGGCTGAATCCTGAGTAGATATTTGGAGAAGGGTATTTTTTGAGAGGAAGTTTCCAGGAATGAAAGGATCTGCTGTTTTTTGGTAGAAGGTGTTTGTTTTCTGTAGATAAGGGGGAGCTGTAGCGTGTTGTGGGCATGGGTTTGCATGTATGCATTCATGCAAGTCCATGCACAAGAGTATGTGTACATATATCTTCTCTTGTCTATGCATTGACCATTTAGGCAAGGAGGGGTTTTGTTGAGAATTGAGCTTCTGATTGAGCAGATAGGGAACAAAAGCTACTGTTTGGCATGAATGCTCATGCAACTCCAGATCTTAGGCACAAGTTGTTAATACAGTCATGTTAATCCCAAAGGTTTGTAGTGTAAACATCCTGATATATTTTTCCAGTCACATAAGGGTTCATAATAAATGTCCCCAAATAGGGTGATTGAAGACCATAAAATTTATTTTTCTCATAAATCCATAGTTTGAATGAGGTTTGGGAAAGGCTGCCTCCCTTAAGCATCACTTCAAGTGGCTCCATGGCTGAAGGCTGGAAAGCTCTGAGTCCTATACTGTGGCTTTAGTACTACACTGTGGCTATGAAAGCCGCATCCCCTATACAAAGCATTTTCATCCAGTTCATCCACGCAAGCAAGAGTGGGTTTCCTCTCAGCACAGTATTTGATTTATTCAAAGGGTGAATGGCTCAAGTAGGGCAAGGCAGAGAGCATCATTAAACTCACATGCCTTTTGAGTCTCAACATAGAAAGTCACAGGGCCACTGTCACCTAAGGCATTTATGGAAGTGCGCCTGCTTCAAGGAAATGGGACATGAACTCATCTCTTAATGGAGGAGTGCCACTGACACCTATAAGAATTGTGGAATCAGATAAACACTGGTATTTCCAGCTTTGGAAAGTGTCGTCTTGGAAAACCTGTGCTCTGAGCATAACAATTTTACAGACCAAAAGGCTTGCTCTTCCCCATTTTTCTGTTGTTCCTTTTGCTTCCTTCAGCTCCCTTGAAGGGTTGGCCTTGTGCCATGCCACCCCACCTTGGAGCCAGCTTATTATGGACTGAATCTCAGCAAATTGTGAGTTAAATAAACCTTTCCTTCCATAATTTTGGGTTTCTGCAGTGAGATACCCAGTGAGAGAATAGTAACCAACAAGGAATTTTCACCAGGAACAGGGCCATTGCTGCGACTATATGTGCATCAAGAGCACATGGGAATGGCCTCTGGGAAGAGGTAGGAAAGGTTTGGAGATGGAGTCTGAAAGAGTAGAGCTGGAATGACTTAGGCTGTTGGGCATGGGAAATTCTGGTCAGAGCTCAGAAGGCCAGAGGACTGATAGAATACTACAGGTGAAGACCAGGCTCAGAAGTTTCTGCTAGGAAGGACTGCATTGGTGGTTGGATCCCAAAGGATTTGTGTTATGGCTTGGCAGAAAATTTATCTACATTTAGCTCCTTTCCAGAGATTTTGCCTGAGATTGAGATTAAGACCAGTGGAGCTATTAATCTGGCAGAAGGACAGTCAAATACTGAGGCAGTGGCATGGCTATTACTGGGGGCTTTTAGCCAGATCTATGCTGTGAGTCAAGAGCAAGGAGCCCAGTGTACATGGAGCCATAAAGTAAGCTCCAGAAAAACTGTGGTCTACAGAGATATTGAAGAGGAGATGTCGGTTCCTGAAAGAAGATAATACAAAATATGGCCTAAGGGCATCGCAAGAAGTAGTAGCAAGCCTCCACTCTGCAGCCTCAGGCAAAGTGAATAGCATATGCTGCAGGATACTAATCAGCTTTTCTTCTGGATGGTTAACAACCTAAATTCACAAATCAGAGTTGGAGAAATAGAAGAGCCACAAGGCCAGCCAACATTCTGGCCCTAGCCTTTCAAGGTCAGTGAAGACTCAGGACATAGGAGAACCTGTACTGCAACATCATGAAACTCAGGTGAGCTCCAAATTTTCTGAACAAGGAGATTATGGAGCCACAGAGGAAAGAGACTGAAGTTCTAAAGTGTGCCTGGGGAGAGTCACATGAAGAGAAAACTTTCTCCCAGGCTCTCATAGAGAGCAAACTGGTCAAGCAATGGCTGTGACTCATTCACATGGATGACACTAACAAATGATCTACAGAGTAAGGTGCAGGATTACAAGATAAACCCTGAGAGGACTTCACTGACCACATAAGAAATATAAAGTACATGTGTTGGTACATAAGTCTTGCTCTATCTAGGTCTTAACCATTCAGGAGAAAAGTATAAAAATGAGGTATACACCATGGGGCCATAATAATAATAAGTTGAGCTGCAAATGGCTATGGTCGACAACTTCTTCAGATAACTCACTATTGTTGTAGAATGCTGAACTGTGTTGGATTGTGTCATCCAGTTCAGGCACCTAAATTAGGTGAACGACAATGGAGTGCCCACCTTTGACAGGTCTGGACAAAGGAAGGGGTGTAGAAAGAAAAAATCATGATGTGTGTGTATAGACAGTACAGTTGGGATAGATAATGCTGTGCTTCTACATAATTCTATGAGAGGCAAGATTTGCACTAATGGTGGTTGGACAGAATATTATGTCGGCTTCTAGTACTATGGTTATCCACTAGGAAAACAATTATTGAAATTTTGATATAATTCAGCTATAAAAAATAAGATAAGTAAGCAGCTACACTCTTAATTTACTGATAAGAGACATTTGCTATAATAATGTCTGTAAGTATAATATCATGTATGCACCTTGTACAATACTAAAACATTATGAAAACAGTTTGCAATGTATTAATTTATCGAATCTGTCTTGTGAAGGTGTCTTAAAACTGTCTGATTGATATTTGTACTTCAATAAAATAAAAAATAAATTTTAAAAAATAGGATAAACAGCTACTTTCTCTTAATTCAATGAATAGAAAGTATTGTTTTAATAGTGTTTGTGGACAGGATATCATGTCTGCATCTTGTACTATGAATAATCACTAAGGCAACAATGGGCAATGTATTAATTATTGAGATTGACCTACTAATCAGCTTTGAAACTGTCTCATTGCTATTTGTTTCTCAATAAAATTACTTAAAAAAATGCTAAAAGTGGCAAGATTTGCACTAATGGTGGTTGGAGAGGATATTATGTCAGCTTCTAGTACTATGGACAACCACTAGGAAAATAACAAGGTAGAAAGTATTAATTATTGAATCTTTGATATAATTCAGGTATAAAAAATAAGATACACAAACAGCTACAGTCTCTTAATTTACTGATAAGAGGCATACGGTATAATAATGTCTGTAAGCATAATATCATATATGCACCTTCTATGATACCAAAACACTATAAAAACAGTTTGCAATGTATTAATTTATTAAATCCATCTTGTCAAGGTATCTTAAAACTGTCTCATTGATATTTGCACTTCAATGAAACAAAAATTAAAAAAAGATATAAAAAACTGCTCTAAGTGAAACATTACTTTGAGAACAAAACTGCAGAATAATTGTGTTCTAGAATGGTGGAAGATTCCAGAGTGGCAGCAGCATGGAGAATTTGTTCCTCACAATTGGATTCAAAGTGTCCTGTGATTCAGGAACCTTACCAGCAAACAAAAGAAAACCTGGATACTGCTCCAGCTGACAGCAGACCTTGGCATTATTCATATGGTGCTACTTTTAAATGCATGTAGCATGCAAGAGCTTTGGGTTTAAGAAGGCTTTTACATCAATTTCAGAGGGCCTACAAGGCCAGGCAGTTTGCTTCTGAAATGCGTGTGTCTGTGAGTATGACACCAAAGCTGTAATGGAGACCCCAGAAATTTGAAAAAGCCAGGAATGTGGATTATCTAAAGAAAGCTGCAAGGAGGAAGTAAAGCTATGGGAGCTGTAACCACCAGAAGTGTCATAGGGGTGAGGGCACTTAAGCCCTTTGGAGCTCACAACTTGCTTCAGATGCTGGGCGTGGATCTACAGGCCTTGGTGTCTGCCTTGTTGTACTTTAGATTTGTTTTAGTCCCAAACCTCTGTATCCACCCGTTTATAATTTTTGTAATGAAAATGTTTAGTTTGTGCTATTAAATGTTGGGAGGGTCTAAAGGTTCATTGTACAGGGGCTTGCAAATAAGAGTTTCCCATACTTCTCAGAGGAGTCTTGGGACTTAGACTTTTAAGCAATGCTAAAACTGCTAACTTTTACTACCCTTGTAGGAGAACTAAATGCCTTTTGCATAGAAGGATATGCATGAATTTTTTTCTTTTTTGGGAGGTGGGTCAGGGGTGAAATTTTATGATTCAAATGTAGTATAATGTTGGTAGACTTCATGTTGATTTTTAAGGATTGTTGCAACTGTGTTATAATGTTCAAGTTGGGAAATGCTAAGAATAATCACATCTTTGCATCTGGAAGCTAGTTTAAAGAAATAAGTCTGGTTGGCAAGTTAACAAGGGGTAGACTATAAGGGTTGATACATTGTGTCAACTTGAGAATTCTAAAAGTTTAAGTAAGTCTCTCATCCTCAGTTGTGAGGTCCACATCCCCGGGTGTAGAGAGCATGCCTCTACTGCTCTAGGATGTCCTCGAGTCAACTTGAGAAGGCAGAAGTTGAAGTGATTCAGCAGGAGGCCAGGGTCATTATTTTGTAAACATCCTCATCCTGTGCAAGAAAAGGGCATGGTGTGGAAGCAAAGAAACACCTTCCTAGGCTATGGTAGCCTGTTTACAATATGAGACAGGAAAACAGTTGCTCCCCTTCCTTTTGCTCTTGCTTTTGCTGTCTTCTGACACCTTGAAATGTTGCCCCTGTGCCATGTCATCCTGCTTTAGAGCCAGCTAGTTATGGACTGAACTCTCCACAAGGTATGGCCTAAATAAACCTTTCCTTCCTTAATTTGGGGTGTCTGCAAGTTTCTCTCAGCAAGCAGAAAAAATAACCAACACAGCTAGTTACCAAGGTGGGTCCAGTGGAATCCCTCAAGCACTGTGTTTTGAATATCATTTCTTGAGATTTGAAAGGTAAATAGGTGAGTTATATGGCTCTTGAATGCATCATATATAATGATAGAAGGAGTATTAATGCATTATGGATTTCTCTGTTCAAAGTAGAGAAAATAGAAGGTGTGTAGGTGCAGCTCAGCAGCAATTCTGAAGCGCAGCTGGACCATGATGCTGTCTACCAAAGGATAACTCAGCCTTCCTTTCTTGCACTGGTTCTCCATGACTCTCATTTCCACACTGACCTCTTATTTTTGTCCCAATTCATTTTTTCCATAAGAAATATCTGGTTTTGGAGCTATATAGATTCTTCACATTGCTTTCTAATTGTAATGATTTGATATTATCTTTAAATCCAAATTGATGTCATGTTTTTTAAAATATGTGACTTTTTAATGAAGTGATGTATAATCAACTCTAATAAGTCAATGCCACATCTATGTGGCTCTACTTTCTATTAAAGAAAAGCTTTTCTCTATTTTAGATTTTCTGTCAAAATCATCTTTGACCTTTACAAGGTCCTTTGTTGGATGGGAAGTCTGTGAAAGGAATGTTTTTTGTCTGATTGAATAGCTCTCAGAGACATGCTTCAGATCTTTCTGAAATCTTAGTAAGATGTCTTATAGTCCCACCTAGAATTTAACTTTGATCTTTTTTTTTTTTTTAATCTTTTTGAGGCAGGCTCGCACTATGCAGTTCAGGCTGGCCTTATGCTCACTTTGTAGCTCAGGCTGGTCTCAAACTCACAACAATCCTGTCTCAGCCTCCTAACTTTGCTCTTAAGCCCTTTATAATTTTGGAACTGAATATCTGGAATTGAGAAACAGTTTTGTTTTAAATTCCAGTAAGTTTCTACTTCTTCATATTTAAGATTGTCCTTTAGCGTGTCTCTTCTGTTCACATTTGCGATAAGCAAGAAAAAGATGTTAGAGAACCATCAACTATTTTTCTGGAAAAATCTTGAACTAGATGAGATATTCACTAGCTGTATGTTCTACTTGTTACATTACAATACATGTTGGCAGCACATTTCCCTAAACTACTTAAAGAAAGTGTCCCTAAACCCTGAGCCATGGGCCAGTATCAAGGTTCATTCTATGATGTGTTAGGGACTGGCTCACTCAAAAGATGAGTGGCAGACCACTGAGTAAGAGTTTATCTGTGTTCATAGGTGCTCAGTACACCTGTCAGATAAGGAAAAATATTAGGTTATTAAAGAAGCATAAATTCTACTGTGAACTGCACAAGGGTCAAGGTTGCCTATTGTGTACGAGAATCTAATGCCTGTTGTACCGAAGTGGAGCTGAGGTGGTGACACCACCTTTGAGGAGAAGCTGAAAATACAGATTAATATTAGGAGAGAGGTTTTGCTGCACAGACACCTCAGTAAATCAAACACGTGTAGACTCATCATGATGAGTAGCAAGTGATAGTGAAGCTGCACCATGTGTCAAGCTTTATAGTTTCAAATGGGGGCAGGATTTAAGTCTGAATCTGACAATTATGTTAGTTCACTGATGGATGACTCACTGTTTTCTTTGTTTAGTTGTCCCTTAGTCCACTGTTCTATTTACCCACTTCCATTCATGCCTCTTTCCATGCGACTTGCCTCAATCACAGTTTTGATTAGCTAAAAACCTAACCTTAGTCAAAATGAGTAAAAAGCAAATGCCACTGGAGAAGTTCTTAAGAAAGAGGGAAAGACCAAACTATGAGGCAGCAAAAGATCAAAGACTGCCAACATGGAGAAAGCGGGATTTAGAGGCATACTGAATCTTGCTTAAGATACAGACTCATTGCAACAGATGATTCACATTCTGCAAGCTCACATTGTCTAATTAGTGCTGATCCATTATGTAGGGAAACCAGGAAGACCTCCAAATTGTCTTACCACATGGAACCCAAGCACCCTGCATCAAAAGACAAAGATTTAGATTTTTTTCAAAGGAAATAAAAATGTGAACACAAAGAACAATAGCAATTATCAAGGGATACAATTTGATCAGATGTGTCTGTACTGACAGCATCATTTCTAGTGTCTGTCACACTGCTAAAGCTAAGAAGCCCTTTATAATTGGTGAAGAGTCAATCCTGCCTACAACTAAAGACAATTGTGAACAGGAGAGACTGCTGTTCCAAAGGTGACATATGTTTCTTTTCTAGCTAGCACAATAGCTGCAAGAATTGATGAAATAGCAGCAGATAGTGAACCACAATTCTTAAAGACGATTAATGAATCACCTCAGTACACAATGCAGGCTGAGAAGTCTCTGAGTGTTGACAACAAGGCATCAAAGCTTGTTTTCTGTACTACGTTTTACAGAAGGATTTGCATAAGGGTATCTTTTGTGCACCTTTGTTGTCAATCAACACCACATAATTACATATCAGGAAAACTGAACAGCTCATTTTGGGTTCTTCTATGCTCAGAGGGAGCAGCTGCCATGCCTGGATGTCTTTGTGGTTTCACTACTCAAGTCAAAAAGTTTTCCTGAAAGTGAGTCTACACAGTGTGTCATCTATACAGAATGCTGGCTAGCCTAAGAGTGTACCTGAATGTAACAACACTTTGTGGGATATGATTAAAATTATCAAATCAAAATACATGTCCTCAATGAACATCTGCTCATACAGTTCTGTGAAGAGATGAATACAGAGCACACGTGTCTTTGAAAACATAGAAGCAAGATGTCTTTCTGGGTGTATATCACTGGCCAGAGGTTTTGAGATGAGAGATGCTCCCAAGATTTCTTTTGGAAAAATAGTCACCACTACCAGCACATTTCAGTGACACAGAATGGGTCACAAAACTTAATAACTCTTGTGTCCTATTCAGCCTTATCAAAAACTTAATCTATCACCTCAGTAGAGGATGACAAAGATGTTCAAGTCACTAGGTAAAGTGACTGCGTTCAGAGCCGAACTGGAATTGTGTGTGTTATGAGTGAACACAGAGATTTCTGTCAAGTTTCAAACATTAGAAGGGATTTTGACTGAGAATGAGCTCGTGCACAATGACCTATCTCAGCTTTCCAGAGTGTGAGCATTACTTCCCACCTACAGCAGAGCCCTGAAGTGGGAACAAATGCGTTTGTGACCATTTGTGAATGATCCAGATGAAGGAACTTTGTCTGAGCCAGAAGATGAGCTGCTTGAAAGCACAAATGACAGCCGCCTTAACAACACGTTTGAGGCAACTTCAAATTCCATACATTCAGGATTCAAGGCAGAGTACCCTAAGATGGCCACAAAAGCACTAGCAAGCCCGACTTCATTTGCAACATTCTATCTGTGAAGCAGAGCTCTGTGAAGTGACTGCAGTCAAAAGGAGATGTCAGAGGTTACTGGAAATAAGTTCACCAACACTGTTGCCCATCACCCAGAGGAGACTGACTAGCTACAGGAAGACAAGCTCAGGGCTCCCACTGATTCTGGATTGTGATGAGCTGCACCATCAGTTCACCATATATTAGAATGCAATATTAATAGAAACACAGTGCACAATAAATCCAATCACATAAGTCATCATAAACATCCCACCCACCCTGGTCATGGAAAAAATTATCTCCCATTAACACACTTTCTGGTAGCAAAGAGGTTAGGGACTACAGAATTAAAGCATCTCCTTTCCTTCCCTTTTCGAATTAGATTTTCTTCACTTTCTTTAAGCATTCACCAACAGTTCCCATAAGAGCCCTTAGACTTCCTCTCACTCCTTTTCTCTACCATCTTTCAGGCAAAACTACTATCTCAATTTTGTATTTAAGCTGGGGCTGCATTCAATATCCAGTACCCAGTACAGGTATCGATGCACTAACTAGTTTCCTAACAAACCAGTCCAGACTGAACAATCTAAGACAGAAATGTTGAATCACCTCATGGATCTTGAACTCAGCTGAGTGAGACAAGGGTTGTCTCACTTAATGGCATCTGGGGCCTTAGTTCTGCTACTTCCCCCACCCACCATGTCTGACATTTCACATTGCTGTCATCTGGGAGCCTCCGTTTACCTAAGTGATTTCTCTCTGAAGGGCAGTTGTGTTCCCTAAGAAGTACCTCCTGAGGAGGAGAGATAGAGAGAGGGAGAGAAAGGAGGACAAAGAAAAATGAGAAAAAGGAAGAGGAGAAGAAGGAGGACAAGCAGAAAGAGGAAAGAGGAGAGGAAGAATAAGAAAGAGAGGAGAGGAGTGATTCTTTTAATTTTAAATTAAAGGAAAACAATGTTTAAAGCACTTTCAATTTATACTATTTTAAATTTATGATGGGTTTGTCAGAATGTAATTGCACAGTAAGTTAAGGAGCATCTGTATAGAGCATAG
Source organism: Ctenomys sociabilis (assembly GCA_004027165.1). Classification (NCBI taxonomy): domain Eukaryota; kingdom Metazoa; phylum Chordata; class Mammalia; order Rodentia; family Ctenomyidae; genus Ctenomys; species Ctenomys sociabilis. The sequence continues at coordinate 33,911 of PVKA01013168.1, forward strand.
ACTTGGTCATTCTGCATATATCCTTGTGTCCTTTTTATACAGTATGTCTTTATTGTAACAATTCCTAAACCAAGGAGGCACAACTAAGTAGAACCAGAAGCTACTGTGGTCAACTTGCCTACTTACTGAATAGTTAGTTAGTTAATAAGTTAGTTAGTTAGTTAGTTAGTTAGTTATTTGCTACAGGATCTCAGTATGCAGCTCAGACTTGCAGTGATCCTCCTGTCTCAGGTGTGTGCCGCTATGCCCAGTTTCCATGCCTGGTATAACTTGCCTGGGGTTCCAGGTAGGCAAAGGACCAGGGATCAAATCCAGGTCCTTCTGCTTACCAGGTAGACTCTTAAAATGCTGAGCTATCTCCCCAGCCCTTCTTCCTAAATATTTAATCAGGTTTGACTTTGTCTAAACTTTTTTTTACAAATTCAAAGCAAAACTAGGATGGAAGGCTGTTTTACAAAAATTGTCATAGAAGAATCTATCTCCCCGGTTTGCCATTGTTCTCTCCACTCTATTAATCATTCTGGAAGGAGTCTCCTGCACTGCCATGAGCCATTTTTATGTTAAATAAAATCATATCGCTATTTAGACTGTTCCCAGGACTGGAGTGTATGAGTTAATTCATACTTACACTAGCAATATGGAGGGAGCTTTGAGGAAACTTAATAACAAGGTCCTTGGATTAGATATCTTACTCGACATTTATTGATTCACTGCTTCCTTTGTTACCATGAGACAGCAGATTATTATTACAAAAATTCTTACTTGTGCTTAATTAGTTTAAATTGCTCAGTGTTAACTTGAAACATAATAATGTTTACATGTGTATAACATATATACATATATAATAACATAATGACTTTTTTGTCTTTTTGAGACAAGGTTTCACGATGCAGTTCAGGTTGGCACTGAATTCACTTTGTACACCAGGCTGACCCTGAACTCACAGGAATCTTCATGTCTCATCCTCTGCAATGCTGATATATGTGTGTGCCACCATACCTGGTGCTAACTTTCTCACTATATGCAACATATATGCATGTGCCTGTATACTTAGAGATGTATGCACACCATGCAATAAAAATAAAGTATAATTAAACCAGGCAAGTCAAAACCTTTTTTTAAACCATATTTGGTTATTACAGGTTCTTAGTACACAGGTCAAACTTACAGTGATCTTCCTGTTTTCAGCCTCCCTTTGCTGGGATTATAGGCATGTGGCAATACACCCTGACTCTGGCCAGCTCAGCCCACACTGGGGGCAGGGATGGCACAGCATGTGATGCCAGGGATAAAACCATGGACCCTGCACTTGCCTAAGCTTCCTAAGCAGGTGCCTCAAACCCTTT
>PVKA01013168.1:44740-54740 GCA_004027165.1 Ctenomys sociabilis
TTTTTTTTTTTTTTTTTTTTTTTTTTTTTTTTTTTTTTTTTTTTTTTTTTTTTTTTTTTTTTTTTTTTTTTTTTTTTTTTTTTTTTGGCCTTGAGTTGTGCTGGTTTAGAACATTTGCTCCTTGACACCATATACTAGTTTTCAGATTCTCCTCTATTTTTCATTAAACTGAAATATTAACCTCTCAACCATAAAAGTATTAACTTGTCTCAACTAGATCTCAATTATAATAATATTAGCTTGGTTTGTTTTATCAGTGTATTAATATTAAATTATAATATCTCTAATAAAAATATTGCTCTTCTGTTTCTACCTCCTCACCTTCATAAAAATAAAACTATTCAAAGCTTTTAAATCCTTGGCATCTGACCATAAATTTTAAGGGTCTTTTTTTTTTAATGTGTGTGGTACTGGAGATTGAACTCAGGACCTTGTGCTTGCCAAGCAAGCGCTTATTCTACTGAGCTTTCTCCCAGGCCCCCAATTTTAAGTATTTCTAAGCCCACTTAAATTTTTTTACGTCCAGATTAATATAGAGGGCCGGGTATAGATTCTCCTGATGCTCTCTATGTTTATCTTTACTTATTTGGCATTCATAGTATCATCTGTTTATACCCTAAGTGTATGTTTATAACCATATATATGCATATATATGAATATGTGTGTATTTTATGATTTTTTTATATCTTCCACTTTGTCATCTCTACTTCACTGTTTTACTTAAATTATCATCTGGCAAATGTATATCCATATTCTTTTATTTTTTTCTTCATATAAGACTTCTATGAAATATAAGTTATGAATCCTTGAAGAAAATATACAAACACACACACTACCCTTCTTCGCTAATAAATAAATGATATAGAACTCCCCTAGCACCTGCCCCCAAGCCCGCATAGTGAGTGAGAAGTTCTGTGATTCTTCTGGCATGTGATTCACACACGCCCAGTCTGGTGAGTGTAAGGGGGGAACTATTGGCTTCCTGGCATACCTCTGGCAACCAGCGCCATTGGGAGCACATGCCCCCAAGACCTCCAAGCCAGCGAGACTTCCTGAGACTATCTAGGCAATCTACCCCAGCCTGTCCTGCCCTGCAAATCCCCGGAGACCCTGCCCCCAAGCCTGCTGAGCGAGTGAGAAGTTTTGTGATTCTTCCAGCACCTGATCCACCTGAGCCCAGCATGGTAAGTGTATGGGAGAGCTTCTGTGCTCCCTTGTGCTCCCTGGGACAGGGACATGACATAGGGGAACCACAGGATCACAGTTGTACCAGAAGGGCTACAGCAAAAAAGGAACTCAACATTACAGCTAGATCCAGGACAGGCATAACTGGATAATCTCAAACTTAATAGAATGCATCCGAATTTCATTATGCACTAAGGTTGCACCTACACCAAAGCTCTACACCAAAGGTGAGAGGTCAGTGCTATACAAAATAACAAAGACAAGGAGCAAAATGCAATCGCAGGCCTCAAGCCCACCAATAAGTGCAGAGGAAACTAGCTCACCTGAAATGAATGAATTAACAGAGTCAGAAGCAAAGAAACAAAACCAGAAACATATAGAGGAACTCAGACCAGAATTAACACCTGAAATAAGAAAAGAAATTTTTGAATACATACCATCTGAAGTAATGAATCAAATCCAGAATTGTATGGGGGAGACCCAGTGCCCACACAGAACAAGTGCAGAGAACACTATTCCAGTTGAAACGGATGAATTAACAGCATCATGGGCAAAAAAAACAATAGCAGAAAGGTAAAGAGGAACCCAGAGGACAAATAATTTCTAAAATAAAAAAGAAATCTTTGAAATCATAGCATCTGAAGTATAGAATAAAATCTGGAAATATATAGAAGGAACCCAATTTGTAAAATACTCTGCAGCACAAGAATTAATAGTTACCTCTAAAGAAGACATGGATAAAATAAAAAAATAGAGGAGATCAGAAATATGACACATTCCTGGAATGAGCAATACAGGAAAGAATTAGATTACATGAAACAGAGTCAAAGTGATATAGAAGAAATTAAAATCGTAACCACAATTCTACAAAACCGTTTGAGTGAAAGCGAAGACAGAGTTGCAGATCTAGAACACGATGGTGCAGCTAGCAAAAGGTGAGAGAAGATCTCTTAAAAACAACAAGGATGCAGGGAAAAATAATCCATCACCTTCAAGATGACACCAAGGTGAACAATGTGAGATTAATTGGCATCAGTGAGAATGAGGGAGACAATACAAATGACATAAAAAGAAAATGGGCAGAAGGAATAGAAAAAAACTTCCCAAATATAAGGAAACAATCCAAGATTCAGATATCCGAAGTATATAGAACACCAAATACCTTCAACCCAAGTAAAAACACAGTGAGATATATAACAGTCAAGATCCTAGAAATCCAACACAAAAATAATATACTGAAAGCTGCTAGAGAGAAGAAGCAGTTCACATTCAAAGGAAAACTCATCAGAATTACAGCCGACTTCTCTACACACACCATGAAGTCAAGGAAAGCATGGAGCAGAGTTTTTCAAGTCCTGCACGAAAACAAATTCCAGCCCAGACTATTATACCCTGCAAAACTCTCTTTCAAGTTTGATGGAGAAGTGAAATACTTCCACGACAAAGAACAGCTGAAGAATTTCATGATGACAAAGCCATCCCTTCAGAGGCTGCTGAAAGATGTTCTAGAGAGAGACAACAATGACCAGAACTCCATGAATGAGAATGGAAGGAACCCACTAAACAGGACAGACAATGAAACACAGGATACAAAGGAGTAAACAACACAAGGTAAATATCAGGACACACATAAGTCAAAACATTTCAATTGTAACCATGAATGTAAAAGGACTCAATTAAGAGAAATACACTAGCACACTGGATTAGGAAAAAAAAAATACAACTATATGCTAAGTACAAGAAACACACTTAACTCAAAAAGACATTCATAGGCTCAAACTCAAAGGATGGAAAACAACACTACATGCCCCAGCAACTCACAAAAAAAGCAGGAGTAGCAATTCTGTTCAGACAGTCTCAACTTCGAACCAAGAATGATCAAATGACACAAAGAAGGCCACTATAAATTAGTCAGGGGAAAAATTCAAGAGGAAGAGTTAACACTCATAAATACCTATGCACCCAACACAGGAGCACCCAACTATGTAAGACGAATCTTAATGGACATGCAACACCTAATATCTAAGACCACAATCTTAACAGGAGACCTTAATACCCTCTTATCTCAAAAAGATAGATCAACCAGACAAAAATTTAGCAAGAAAGTAGCAGAACTGAATCAGAGTTTGGAAGAAATGGACCTGGTGGACATATACAAAGTGTTCCACCCAACCAGAGCTTAATACACATTTTCTTTCAGCTGCACAAGAGTCATTTTCCAAAATAGACAACATACTAGCCCAGAGGTCATGTGTAAGTATATTCAAGAAAACAGATATTATCCCATGCATATTATTTGACGACAGTTCAATGAAACTGGAAACAAATGACAAAAGAAACCAGAAAAACCCGCTAAATTCATGGTAACTAAACAACACCCTATTCAACAATCAATGGATCACAGAAGCAATTAAACAAGAAATTCGACAATATCTACAATTCAATGAAAATTCAAGCACAACTTACCAGAATTGATATGATGCAAGGAAAGCAGTTCTTAGAGGGAAAATCATAGCTATGAACTCACACATTAGGAAAATAGAACAGGAACAAATTAGGACCCTAATGTTGCATCTCCGACAACTAGAAAAAGAAGAGCAAACGAAACCCAGAGCACAAAGACGGGAAGAAATCATAAAGATTAGAGGAGAAATTAATTCAATTGAGATGAAGAAAACAGTTCAAAGAATGCACAAACCAAAAAGTTGTTTCTTTGAAAAACTAAATAAAGTTGATAAGCCTCTAGCCAACCTCATCAAAAAGAGGCAAGAGAAAATTCAAGTACATGCAATAAGGAATTAAAAGGGTGAAATCACCACAGACCCAGTGGAAATTCAAAAGATTATCAATAGTTACATCTAGAATCTTTATGCTCACAGAAAAGAAGACACAGTAGAAATGGACAGATTCCGTGAAAGGTACAAATTACCGAAACTGAACTAAGAAGATATACCAACTCTCAATAAGCCAATAACAGCCAACGAAATATGAAACGTAATAAAAAGCCAACCAACAAAAAGAAGTCCAGGTTCTGATGGATTCACAGCTGAACTCTACAAGAAATTTATAGAAGACATAATCCCTACACTCCACAAACTTTTCAGTGAAATAGAAAAAAAGCAGTCCTCCCAAAATCATTTCTGGAGGCAAGTATAATACTGATTCCAAAACCAGGGAAAGACACAACCAAAGAGACTACAGGACAATCTCAATCATGAACATAGACGCAAAAATACTCAACAAAATCTTGGCAAATAGAATATAGCAAATCATCAGGAAGATCATACACCATGATCAGGTAAGATTCATCCCAGGGATGCAAGGATGGTTCAGTGTGGAGACTCCTCAAAAGAGTAGGACTAGAAATCCCATTCAAGCCAACTATCCCCCTACTGGGAATTTTCCCAGAGGAACTGAAAACACTGTATCATAGTGATATACGTGTACCTATGTTTATAGCAGCATAATTTGTGATAGCAAAATCTTGGAAACAACCAAGATGTCCATCACATGAGGAATGGTTGAAAAAGATGTGGTATTTCTATTTAATGGAGTATTACTCAGCTATCAAGAGTGATAAGTTTGAAGCATTTACACTGAAGTGGATGCCACTTGAACATATACTCATAAGTGAAATAAACCAGACACACATGTGTAAATATCGTATAGCCTCCCTAGTTTAAGAAGCAAAAGCAGAAATACAAATGGAAATGTACAACAACTAAAAACAATTGAGTCAGAGAAGGCAAAGTGAATGGCATATGCTGCAGGATACTAACCAGCTTTTTTTCTGGATGGTTAACAACCTAAGCCGGGCATGGTGGTGCATGCTTGTAATCCCAGCACTCAGGAGGCTGAGGCAGGAGGATCGTTGTGAGTTCGTGACCATCCTGAGCTACAAAGTGAGCTTATGGTCAGCTTGAACTGCACAGTGAGACCCTGTCTCAAAAAAGACAAAAAAAAAAAAACAAAAAACTAAGTTCACAGATCAAAATTGGAGAAATAAAAGAGCCACAAGCCCAGCCAACATTCTGGCCCTAGCCTTTCAAGGTCAGCGAAGACTCAGGACATAGGAGAACCTATACTGCAACATCATGAAACTCAGTTGAGCTCCAAATTTTCTGAACAAGGAGATTATGGAGCCATGGAGGAATGAGATTGAAGTTGTATAGTGTGCCTGCAAGAGTCACATGGAGAGAAAGCTTTCTCTCAGGCTCTCACAGAGAGCAAACTGGTCAAGCATTGGCCATGACTCATCCACATGGATGACACAGACAAAAGATCTACAGAATAATGTACAGGACTACAAGATAAACCCTGAGAGGACTTCACTGGCCTCATAGGAAACAAAAAGCCGGGCATGGTGGTGCATGCCTATAATCCCAGCACTCGGGAGGCTGAGGCAGGAGGATTGTTGTGAGTTTAAGATTAGCCCTAGGTGCAAAGTGAGCTTAAGGCCAGCCTGACCTGCATCATGAGACCCTGTCTCAAAAAGTCAAAAAAAAAAAAAAAAAAGAAAGAAAGAAAGAAAAAAGTAACAAACAAAAAGTACATGTGTTGGTATATAGGTCTTGCTCTATCTAGGTCTTAACCATCCAGCAGAAAAGTATAAAAATTAGGTATACACCGCGGTGCCATATTAATAATAAGTTGAGCTGTAAATGGCTATGGTCGACAACTTCTTCGAATAACTCACTATTGTTGTGGAATGCTGGACTGTGTTGGATTGTGTTGTCGAGTTCAGGCACCTAAATTAGTTGAATGACAAAGGAGTGCCCATCTTTGACAGGTGTAGACAAAGGAAGGGGTATAGAAAGGAAGAATCATGATGTGTGTGTATAGACAGTACAGTTGGGTTAGGTAACACTGTGCTTCTACATAGTTCTGTGAGAGGCAAGATTTACACTCATGGTGGTTGAACAGGATATTATGTTGGCTTCTAGTACTATAGACAACAACTAGGAAAATAACAAGTTACAAAGTATTAATTATTGAATCTTTGATGTAATTCAGGTATAAAAATTAAGATACACAAACAGCTACACTCTCTTAATTTACTGATAAGAGACATATGCTATAATAATGTCTGTAAGTATAATATCATGTGTGCACCTTCTATGATACCAAAACATTATGAAAACAGTTTGCAATGTATTAATTTATTAAATCCATCTTGTCAAGGTATCTTAAAACTGTGTTAATGATATTTGTACATCAATATAATAAAGTTTTTTTAAAAATTAGTAAAACAATTTCAAAACACTTAAATTTTGGTGAAAAAAAGATGCATAAAGTTGATGTTGAACAAGTATAACTACTAAAGAAATTAGCACCATTAAAAAAGTCAAAGTACTTTCAACAGATAGAATAAATATGCTTTGAGAGGTCTCAGGAATAAGCAAGATCTCACTCTTCAAAGGCTCAAAGTTTCAAAAATGTAAATCTTTAATTTCAGGAGAGAGCTCTGGATCACCTGCAAGAGAAAAACTATCTAAGACATTGGTTCCCCAAGATTCATTTCACTGTGCTTAGCCACCCAAGTACAGAAGCCTCTGGGGTCATGGTCCAAGGGGCTTGCCTATTGCTCCTGCTGATAAAATACCTTGATATCATCCACATGATATTCATGTTTAAGACTGGAGAATGAGCGGTTTGTAGGATCATGGAGGCTTCTATCTAATTTTTTTTAAAAATCCTCGGAAACCAAGCGAAGATTACCTAAAAGAACAATGAGTGAAGCTAAATATATTTGGTGAAGATGCAGTGTATTGTGGGTTCCAAGAATATGGAAAGTCTATCAAGGAAAACTCAAGGCCAGTAGTGAAGAAAGCCCTGGAGCAAAAGCAGGAGAGGTGCAACAAGCAAGACCATCAGGAAAAGATCCCTAACTTTTGCAGAACTCACATTTTACCACCATGTACACAAGATGCTGGATATAGAGATAGAAGACCTAATGTTTGCCCTGCTGGGTTTCAGTTTTGCTTTGATCATATTCTCTACCCTATTCCTATGCATTTGGGGACAAATTATTTTTTTTTAATTTTAAAGGAGTTTGGGTATCATATGTTTATTCTCAGCAACAGAAAAGCTGATTAAATAAGTTAGGGTCTATGTTGCAAATGGAAATAACACTGTTAGTTGCCTTTGAAAGGGAAAATTATTCTGGATTGTCAATATGAGCCCAAAATAATCACAGGCATTCTTTAAGTGAAGAGACAGAGAGAGAGAGAGAGAGAGAGAGAGAGAGAGAGAGATCTGAGGGAGGGAATACCCAGGATTGAAATTCTGTAAGGGTCTTTTAATTATAAAAGTACTAGATAAGAAAATTGTACAAGAAGCTAAATGGGAGATAAAACAAAATGTGCTAAAACAAATGCTATTAGAAAATTGCTTCCAAGTTTAAAACTTCACTGTGAAATAACATGCAAATTTTGAACAACATCTGGATTTGGGTCAAGTGGTCAATTTAGGTAGTAAAGAAATAAAAAGTATTCTGTCTATTTTTTTTTTTCTTTTTCCCCCTCCTGTTGCTGCTTTCCAGCAATGTGAAAGACTATGTCTTTGAACAAGATTTTTGACAGGCTCATTTTCTAAATATTTGTAAACTTCAGTAAAGAATGACAGAGATAGTTTAAATGTTAATTCATAACATATTTGCACAGATGCAATTGCAAAGATGGATCCTTTTGCCCTTTCAGAAGAAATCTTTAAGCGCTATGCAGATCTTAGGAAGCCCATGTTAAGTGAAGACATGACAGAAAGGATAGGAATCTGTCATAGATAGCCAGGGGTTCAGAGACAACTGGAATCAGTTATGCTGAAAGTTTTTCCTAACTGATCTTTAAATAATATTATGTTAAACGTAGCATTATTGATTCCCACAGATTGAGTGAGGTATAGGGGACCACTGGGTGTAAGAAACAAACAATAGCTCAATTTCAGTCCCACAAGAGGAATTTCTGGTCTGTAGCTTTGAACTTAGAGAAGATTACGAAAATCATGACTATAAAGCATCAACTACACATAGGATAAAATTTCTGCTCCTTGTCACTACTCTTGTCTCTCTACATCTCCATCTTCATCTGTGTTATTGTGTGTCTGTTCATCACACTTTAGTCAGATTGGCCTCCCTTCTACTTCAAACCTAGGAATCTTAAGTGATATCTTGTTTCATTTGTTTATAAGTCTAATCAATCAAAGGATAAGATCATCAAAGGCAGAATGCAGCTAGTCTTTGTCTTTCTGTTCAGCCCATATATACAAAACAAATGTACAACTTTTTTTTAATGAATGAGCAAAGACCCACAATATGACACTTACCATGGCCAAGAACCAAATGCAAGGCATATCCAAACTCTAAAGTATAAAATTTTACTGCAGCTTCAAAGAGAATTACGCTATGAATTCTTCAAAATATAGTAGTAAAGTCTATGAATATCGCTTTTTCTCCTCAGGAATATGTAAATATCTCAACACTGTTTCCTTTTTATTTTCCAAATGAATCTCCTTGTGAATTCCTATAGATATTTATGAGTTTCTGGGCTTTCATCTCTGCTTTCTTTGTGTACTTTGTCGAAGTTGCAGAATGACCAAGTCAGCACTGCATTGATCTTACATAACTAAGTCTCTGTTCATCTGGAGAATAGGAAAATAATATTCCCAATATCGAGAAAATTGACCTTGTCTTCAACTTTCAGAGCAGGCTATTTGGAAAGGAACAGGCATTAAGAAACACATGAACCAGAGATACCCTAACAAGAAAGACCAGAATTTCACGTACATTCAGGATTTTCTTTTGTGGAAAAGATCTAGAAATAACAATTCTCAAGAGCTCTTTGGCAGACACTCTTTTTTCTGAGACTATCTCACAAAACCTGTATTAGTTCAGGTTAGTGGTCAGAATGAAAGCCTAGTGTACCCAGAATGAGGAATGTGCCTCCTCTCAAATAGCACTCATGTGAAGAGGCAAATCCACTTGACACTTCATGTCCCATCAAGGAGAAAGGAAAGAAAAAGAACAACAAAGGAAAAAGAAAAAACTGGATGGGGGAAGGAATTAAGATTTGACAACAAAAAAGGAGACAGAAAGCAAGGTCAAGGAAAATGACAGAAAAGAAGCACATAAATCAAGAGAATGCAAAATTTAAAACAAGGATTTCACATGTATTTAAGAAAAATCCACATGAATTCACGTGGTGGCATATGTGTCAGGATTTCTGGTCTCTACTCCCCTGTGGCCAAAATCCCTTTCTGTCACATTACATTGGAGCAAAACAAGAATTCACTTAGAATTCAAAGTCACCTTCAGGCTCACACATTAGGGATAAGAGGTTGGATGACAGTATGAGTGATGACCTGCATAACTATTCAGTATGAGTGATGACCCATATAACTATTTGGTGTATGTCACAGTGCTTTTCCAGGGATATGAGGCCATCAGAGATGAGGAGATTTGTGGGAAACTTTGAAGCAATCATTTCACTCCTGAAAGACTCAAGTACAGAACTTACCCCGGAGAAAACATCCTCAAAGTATTAGACAGTCAGCAGTAGGTGTCAGGCAGACACTCATTCAGGACTTACCACTGATCTAGCCCTGCACGTGGAATCATGAGAAAACGCTTTCAAGAAATCCGTATGCTTCAGAAGAATCATGAAATGCACCAGTCCCAGATAGCACATCTAGAAGGCATTCAGGTCTAGAAGCGACTCTTACAGAGTCCACACCCCTGGCTGATCATCGTAGGCTCCTGGATACCACTTTCAACAGCTCCCCACCATGAGCAGGTTTCTATGAGCTGATTACTACCCAAGGG
>PVKA01013169.1:0-55704 GCA_004027165.1 Ctenomys sociabilis
CCATCCATCCATCCATCCATCCATCCATCCATCCATTTGCCCATCTATCCATCCATCCACCCACCCACCCATCCACCCACCCATCCATCCATCCATCCATCCACCCATCCATCCATCCATGCGTCCGTCCGTCCTTCCGTCTGTCCGTCTGTCCATCCATCCATCCATGCTATAGTGATGACATCCTGCCATTTACCCATCAACCTATCCTCCCATTCTTCTATCCATTCCCACACATCTATCCTTCCATCCTACTGTTAAGTTCTGGGAAGATGTGGTGGCAGAATAGCTTCTGTGAAGCTTCTCTACTCACTTGGAGGGCTTACAATTTTTATATTTCTTCATGAGATAGGCCAAAGTCCTTTTCAGCCCAGTTTCACAATCAGCATCTTTGCAAAGATCTAAAGTCAATCAGAAATGGGAGCTTCCTGTAGTGACCCTTCTTTCATTTTATTCCATCTAGCCAGGAATGAACAATGTGCTGGACTATGGCCTGGACCGTGTGACCAATCCGAATGAAGTGAAGGTAAACCAGGTATGTGTGCACTGCCCTCTGGGCAGGGCCAGGCCAGGTCTGAGTCTGAGGAGGTGTCCACATGTCCACCATGGACACTGGGGCAGTGAGTTTCCCCTCTGGGAGTGCTCTGTGGAGTATATCTTGGCTCTGTGGTGTTGGGATTGGGGACAGGGAGGCCATGGCCAATGCCTGTGTGGACAGCGAGGTTATCACCGGCAGGAGAGAGAGCACACAGCATGTGTCACAGCAGATGGCACCAACGTGCTAGGCTTTCAGTCTTTTCTGAATCACTTCCTTCTTTCAAAGTCTGATGAGATTTATGAGCCCATCGTACCGAGATGCACAGACAGATCTTTCATCATCATTCCAGGCAGTTTCTTGGGCCTGAGAAGATTATAGGCCCAGGGCTCCAAACCTGTGAATCAGTGTTGATTTAAACCTTACGCCAAGAGCCAGCCAAATAGCTCAGCAGATTAAAACACCTGCAAGCAGGTGCAAGAGCCAGGGTTTTGATCCCCGGGCCTGCAATCAAGACTGGGCAAGGTGGCGCGTATCTGTAATTCCAGCTCTTGGGATGCTATAAACAGGTGGATCACTATGAGTCCAATCTAGTAGTGAGACCCTGAATATCCTGTAGATAGACCCTTCCCTAAAATACAAAAAAAAAAGTAAACCTTACTCCATACCACAGGTAGGAGAATACCATAATTTATTTCATATCCCATTGGGGACTTTTTTGATTTGTGGGTACTTTTAATTAAAAAGAATGACCCTTTCCACAAATAAGCCGCTTCTTACGGGGGTTAGCCAATTTCTTATGGTTTTCCTTCCCCCTTAAAGACAGGCAGTGTGCAGGCTGTGGCACCCACGCCACTGCTGGCGCCTTTGCCCAGACAGCTCTTTAGCAGGCTGTTTTGGCAGCCAGGTGATTAGCAGCCTTGCTAGCTGCTGCCCAGGAGGTGTCTCTGTTCCTCTCCCCGCTTCTCTTTCCTAGCTGTGACCATCTAGTCTTTAGACCCTGCCTCCTCTACCTTGGGGAGGGAGTCAAGGTTGCCCAAAACAAGGAAAACACTAATCCCAGGAATCTCACTTAAAATCCATTTAAACTTGTCTCATTGGTTTACTTCCAGCATGGTTTGGGGACAGCACGTGGCTGTCACCTCTAGTGCATCCCCTGTAAGGTGCCCCTGTGCTATCAGCCTGGAGGGGTGTGCTGGGAGAACAGACCAAAGGGAACAGGAAGGAGAGAAAGGAGCAGGAAAGAGGTGGCCCTGGGACGTGCATAGAGGCATACTGTGTCCCCAGAGTGTCACCAGGGGACTTGCTGGGTTCCTTCTCCATCTGCCAAGGTGACCTTTCCTTTGTGGCACTCATGTTGCAGGCACCCTTCCCAGGGCAGTCTTTCCCACGTCCCGCTTGTCAGATAACAGATCAGCGCTGAGCCCTGGGAGGCTTGGTTGCCATGGAAACAGAATCATTGAGTAAAATAGAGAACCCTGGGTGGAACATTTGCTTTATTTTTTATTTTTTTAATGGGTAACTGGCTGCTCTGGAAACCTCTTTCCTGTGGAGGGGGAAGGGGAGGTGTAGGCAGAAAGCGTCACTCACCCTGCCTTAGATAGGGAGTGGGGACTCAGCGTGCTGCTGAGACCAGACATGGGGGGGAGGGGAGAATGGGGTGAAACCATCACCAGAGCCATTTGGGGGCAAGGGACTGCACTGCTCTAACTGGGTGTTCTGTGCGAGGGGTGACTTCTGAGCAGCTCCAGTGGTCCTCTAAGGAGGGGCTGCATCCTGGGAGGGCTCTGGAGGGAGGGGTGTGGCTCTGGCTTTCCCTGCCAGTGCTGGGGGAGGAGAGCAAGGTGCAGGGGCACCGGGTTTGTTCCCTGCACAGGGCTCCGTGGGGTTCCCCTCTACTCCTGCTCACAGGTGTCTCTCTCTCTTTCTCCCATCAGCTCTCTCTCCTCCCTGTGTACCATGGCTGCCCTGGAGTAGCAAGACCGAGCCCTGGGGTTCTCGACTTCTGGACCCCTCTGCAGCTTCAGTGGTCCACTTCCTGTCCCACCTGCTGGTGCAGAGCTGGAGGCCTGCTGCACTCTGCCACTTGGCACCAGCATCTGCCTTCCCAGGGTCCTCATGTCCCTGTTACTTGCCCTAGAGGACAGGGTCATGGGGAATGCCGAGCTCCTCTGGGAGGCCTTGGGAGTACAGAGGTTGTGTGCTTTGTCCTGGTTCAGAGAACTCAGGCGAGACAGAGGTCATTTCTGAGGAGTGTATCCCTGGAAAGATGTCTGTTTTCCTTAAGCAGAAGCAAAAACCCATCAAGCATAAGATAGGAGGTGGCCAGGTTGGCTGGTGGTCAGGTTGGCTGGTAGCCAGGTCCCTTGGGGTGGAGATGGGTGCTGGTTGGCCAGGCTGCCTAGAGGGAGGGTCTAGTCACAGGCCATGGCCAGGCCCCAGGGGCCTGCAGGTGTACCCTCTTGTACGCAGTTCTGACACTTGGAGCCTTGTGAGGTGCCAAGCATGTATGGGTCCCCTCTCTTTATTGCAGAGGGGATCTGGACCCACCTTAAGGACCCTGAGTGGAGATCAGGCATTGGCCTAGCAGTGGCAGTGCCCCCAGGCCTGGCTCTTCTCGCTTTCCTCCACCCCAAGAGGTGCTGCTCCGTTGGGTTAACCACTGTCCTCTAGTGATAAGGGACAGCGCTGTGTGCTGAAAAGTGGCAACAGCAGATAGAACCCAGCTCTACCACCCCTTATCTTTGTGATCCTGGGCAAATTCATGAGCTGTTCAGCTCTTAGTTTTCTCATCTACAGAATGGGAATAACAATAGTTCCTCCCTTAGATGATTAAACAGGATCATCACTGTGGAGGGTCTAGAACCTACCTGATAGACACTCCACAGGCAGCAGTTATTATTACAGCTGTCCATGCTGGGAGGGACATGTTTTACGGGGGACCCCTGACTAAAGGGTAGGCCAGTGTGGGGGCTGAACTTAGCCAGTTTCCTCTGTCCTCATACTTTCTCATATTGGGACTCGGAGTGGAGAGAGGGACGCACAGCAGTTTCACATGCTCTTCGGGGCCCCGTAGCTTCTTAGATCGCACAGCTTTTGTTGTTACCCACACTGATCTCAGTGGAAGGAGGCAGGACAGCTCCGGTGTTACTCACTGTGCTCTGCAGAGCGCTCAGCTCCAGCCGCCCAGGTGTTCGCACCAGTGGGGAACCATGTGCCTTCTCCTTGTGGCCCCGAGAAGCTGGGGAAGGGGTGACTTCAACAGCCGATGCTCGCTGGTGGCTACTGTGCCTGTGCTGGGCGAGGCCCCGAGTGCTGCCCTCCCGGTGCGTCTGGGTGGGTGGGGGAAGATCACGTGCACCTCTGCAGGTGGGACCCGTGTGCACTTCCTGTTTTCCCGGCGGTGGGCGGAGGATGTAGGCTGAGGGAGCTGAGGTTCTGGTCTTGCTCAGCACCACCCCTTGCCACAGTTTTCAGGCCCAGGTCCTGTGCTCAGGTCCCTCCACAGGCAGGTGACTTGTTTAGGCTCTTTGGCCCGCCTGACTTGATGCTCTGGAGAAAGGGCCCACCCAACATTTTCGCTCTGCTCTGGGCCCTGCACGTTGGGAGCAAGTTTGCCTATATCCTGCTAGGAAGGACCTGACAGGACGGGAATTAGCATGAGGTGACGGTGATGGTAACTTTCGGTTGGCCTCTCCTCCGGTGGGTACTTCTTGATTTTCCGGTCTGCTGTGATTGATGACTTCCTGCCTTTGCCCTCTCTGGGTCCCTGTAGATGCAACTCCTGGTATTTCTTCCCACCTCCTGCTCTGGCTCCACTTCTTCTTCACAGATTCCCGTCCAGTCCAGCCGTCCTCCCTGCCTTCCTCCCTCCTATCTGGCCATGGCCTCAGGGTCACTCAGGCATGGCCCTGACCCCTTTTGCTCTGTGACAGTTGTCTACAGTCTCCATCTGGCTGGCTGGACCACAGAGCTGTGTAACACATCTAGCTCTGTCTCTATTTGGGAAAGCCTGCAAGTGAAAAAAATAATACAGTGTTAGAATTCCAGGAATGCGGAGCACCGAGAAATTCCTTAGGCAAAATATGTTCTCAGTGTGACAAAGTGTATCACGGGGTGAGGGGCAGAGGCAGCTTCACTTCAGGAGGGCCAGCTCCTGAGAAAAGAGGGGATTTGTGGGCACATTCTAAGGGGACAAAATGTTTCTGCCTGTTTCGTCAGGAGGCGATTTTCTCTGAAGTGCCCAGAATGGTGTGTGGGTGTGTACACTTTGAATGGTTTCATTTCAGAATTATGTTTCTTATGACCTCTGGCTAAGTAACACTAATTTTGAGAGTAGGTTTGTAAGATTTAGCAAATAAATAAACACAAGATTGCCAGTAAAATTGGAATTTCAGGTGAACAGTGATACATTTTTAATGTATCCCAACTATTACCAGTGTTTGGTAGCTTATCTTGTAGCGATTGCTAACATCATTCCCTGTGTGTGTCATATATCAGAAGCAGTATGTTAACTCTAACATACTGAAAGCCACCACTTGCCCGGTCTCCACAATATGCCAGTCACCTCGTATATTCATTCTCTTCCATCATTTTGCAAACACACACTCCAGGCTCTGAGTTGCTGTTCTTGACTTACTGGCCCAAGCAGGGTCAGGTAGCTATTCAGTGACAACCAGAAGTCTGGTCTTCGTCTGCCGATCCCAGGGTCTGCAACCTTTCTGAGCCATTCCCCGTCTCACAGGCAGAAGTGTCTTTCTACCTTTTAGAAAAAAGACCAAAGCCCTTTCCCTGCCATCTGAGACACAGATCCCTTGGAGGTACAGAGATACCTCCTAGATGGGCCTAGATGAGGCTGACCCCATGTACCGCTTTTTTTTAAAATTTTATTTTGTATTTTTAAAAATTTAGTACAGGATCTATAGGGTGTACAGGGTCTCACTACAGAGATCGGAGTCACAGTGATCCTCCTGTTTGCAGCCTCCTAAGCGCTGGGCTTATAGGCGCATGCCACCATGCCCAGTCTTAATCACCATCTCAGCGCACCCCTCGGGCTGGGCTGGCACCGCACCCTGGGGATTGAACCCCAGCCACTGTGCTCTGCCTAGGCAAGTGCTGAAGGGCCGGCCCTTGTGCAGCTATTTTTAAAGTAAGAAATAAAAGCTAAAATTTACACAGACAATCCAAGGGAGAGGTGAGGAAGCCTGAGCTTCCACCTCGGACCTGACCACAGGCTGGGCAGGACTAACACAAAACTCTGCCATTTGAAGTTCTCGGAACATCTGAAGCCTTTTGAGCACTGACCTGACGCTCATGGCAAAGTTCATGCCATGGAACTCTGTTTCATGCTCGAAATTATTTCAAAATAGATAAAGTGGCCTTCAGTGTAGGTGTATAAAGTAATATAAGACAAACATTTCATTTTAGACTTGGGTCCTATTCCCAAGATGTTGCATCATGTACCTATGCATATCCCAAATCTGAAAAAAAAAAATCTAAAATCTGAAATTCTTCTGCACCTAAGCGTTTGAGATAAGCAACTGTCAATCTATAGTAGAAAGGATAGGACAGACAGCAAGTGGTAAACCGCAGCAGAGAGGTAGAATTCTACAAAGATAACAAGAGCAAATATAATGAAAAATATAAAAATTTTGAAACTGTGAAAACTGAAGTAAAGGCCTCAGGACCAAATGTATCTTTGCTAGAGCAAAGCACGGCCCTGGGCCAGGGGAGATGAGGAGAGGGAGAGCAGCCATGCGGGAGCAGCTGGGTGCCTGTGGGGTCTCAAGGTCACCAGGACAGCCAGAGCCACTGCTCCCTCTGGGTCTGTCCACCCAACAGCTCTGTGCCCTGGGACCTGGCCCTGGGACAGTTGCCAGAAGGCAGAAAGATTGAGTGCGTGTCCCAGGCCCTTTGAAGAAGAGGGCTCATGACACAGCGACTGCCCTGGTGCCTAGCAGCAGATGAGGAAGGAGACAAGGTGCAGGGAGGGGACAGCTGGGAGCCCAGGGCCCTTCTTGTCCACTCTGCCCAGGGCTGAGCTGCGCTGGGATCAGGGCTCAGCCAATTACTAACCAGGTGCTGAGAGAGTTTCACACAACCTCTTAGAGCCATGATTTTTCTCCAGAATCCAGAGAAAATCGGCATGATAAAATCTCCCTCCCTTAAGAGTTAGAAAGACTCTAAAAGGTGAAAATTGCTTTGTGGTATTTCTGAGGAAGTTATCATTATGCAAAAGCCTAGCTTCTCCCTTGGACAGAGGTCAGAGAGCATTAGATTTTTTTTCTTTAATTTTTATTGAGAAACAAACAGCGATGAGATAGTTTCAAAACCAATGAGTAGGACAGTTTCAGTAATTACTACATTGCATATTGTGGTCTTCGTAATGGTTATTCATAGTACAAGATGCAGAAATGATATCTTGTTCAAACACTATTAGTACAAGTCTTTCTTCTCATTGAATTAAGAGAAAGTAGCTGTATATCTATTGTTTTATATATACAGATACAAATGGACCTTCATTTATATGCCCTTTTTTGTTTAGTTTTGTCAGAGATTAGATGTTATTTTGAATAATCCGCATCAGCAAGGCACTAACAGAAGGATCTGATTACATCAGATCTAAGTGCAAGGCCACTGTGTCCCCAGGTGCCTTTTCTACCTGGAATGCAAATCTTCTAAAATAGGCCTTATGTTGAAAGAGGTGGGGACTGAGTAAGAAGTGCGTTTGGCAAAACATTGTTATTTATTTATTTTTATGTACTTGGTTCTGAGTCTCACTACTCAGCTTTGACTCGTAGTGAGCCTCCTGTTCTCAGCTCCCCCCCAACACTAGGATTACAGGCTGGTACCACTACATCGCTGGACTTTGTGGCTGGCTCAGGGAGCCAGGGGCCAGCATGCTACGTGGTGCCAGAGACTGAACCTCGGTTCCTGCACTTGCCTAACCGGGCTCTTAGTCCACTGAGCATTCTAGTTAGCCTGGCAAAACATTTAGTCACCTGGGGAGTGTTTAAAACTTTTAAAGTGTAGAGTATTCTATTAAATTTAGCAAGAGTCCTGAGGTTTTCTAGGCCTCCAAGAACACTACGCTGTAGTCATCATTACTTGATTTTTGTTTAGCACTTATCCTGCATAAGACGTTATGGGGCTGGGGAGATAGCTCAGCGGTCTAAGTGCCTGACTGGCAAGCTGAAGGACTGAAACTGGATCCCTGGCACTGCATGTTGTGCTGGCCCCAGAACCTTGGGTGGACCCTGCCAACCGCAAAACCAGGTGTGGTGGTGTATGCCTATAATACCAGCACTGGGGAGGCTGAGACAGGAGGATCACTATGAATCTGAGTTGCGTAGCAAGACCCTGTATCCAAAAAAAAAAGACATTATTTTAGGGAAGGCAGACAAGGTCTTCCTGCTCTGAGATTCACTCTCATGGTGACACATACATGTAAGACAGAAGTCTCATGGACAGATGGAATGTTATCGTGAGCACTGTAACAGTGTAGGTCAGGACAGGAGAGGCCGAACGGAGACCTACCTGAGCTTTTCCTTTCTGAAACAAGTGTACCTGTGCCTCTACATGGGAAAAAGAGTGCCAGTGAAAGGCTAGCATATGAAGCACTCCAGCGAAGCAAAGCGAACCCCAGTGTGAGGAGAGGGGTGCACGGCTCCCAGGTTGGGGCTGCCTTCCACAAGGCGCTCAGGAACCAGCACTCACTGTGCCCGCTGGCTAAGGGACGATGGTGTGTTTCTTACACTTCTGACTGTCCCAGGTGAAGACAGTCAGATCTTCCACCCGACCAAGGGTCCCACAGCCTGGACACTAGCGGCACTGAGAGGCCCGGCCTGCACAAGGCAGCTCTTGGACACAACCAAATCTAGCAAAGCCGAGACTGGAAGGACCACCATGCATACCCGAAGCACAGGGGCAGGAAAGTGTTGCCAGCGAGGCTGTCCCTTTCAGGTTGTAGGAGATCTAGGGGTATCAGTTGGTGACAAGTCTAAGTAGCTCCCGGGGGCATCTAAGACCCTAAATGTGGAGCCTGTCTTGATCCATTCTTCCTACGTCTTAGCTTCCAAACTTCTCAGAGGATGCCCTGAGACCCATCCCAGCATGCACCTGCTTTGGCAGCCCCAGCAGGAGGATGGGCTCTGTGCAGCTTCCCCATGCTGCAGCTCAAACCCCGGGACTCAGCTGGCAGCAGACGCTAGGGTTTTGATTTGGTGCTTTATTTTTTGACCCTGTGGCTTTTGCTGTTGTTTATATGTATGAGATCGGACAAGTGGTACAGATACCTGCGAGTGAGTATCACTGCTCATTAAGAACGTTTCCCTGTGAGGAAAGAAACACTCAGGAGCATGCTAGTTTCTCCTCCTTTATCTCTGTCTCAGCAAGAGGGGGAGAGTTCCTTCTGCATGTTCTAATCCATGTAGTTCTGTAGGTACTGCAGTAGCTTGGGACCAACCCCAACCTTAGTCTTTAATTTATCTTGGTTCTTAGGAGAGCAGCATAAAATTCTATTGGCAAATTATTCCCCACCCTCACCACCTCTCTTATAGATGTTCTTCACAGAAGGGTAGAGTTAGTGGTGATGGGAAAATCCTACCTTTGAAGTAAGAAAAGATGGACGGTTTTCTCATGGGGAAGGGTATTTATTTTTCATGTGGGTATTTGAACTGTAATGATTTAATGAGGTTGCTTTACTGGTTTTTCTTTTTTCTTTTCTTTTTTTTTTTTGCAGAGACAAACAATCACAGCTGTCAGAAAAGAGGTAATTAACTTCCTGGTTCCAATGATGTTTGATATAAAATGTTTTAACAAATAATATGTACTTTGACTTTATGCTGCACACTTGGTGGTGAAATGGAAACCACGTGTAATGATCATGCAGTTGTTTCCAAATTAATGGACATCATAGAATGTCCAAGTGTTGGGATCCAGTGGTCTCTAGGTGAAATCTGTTATACCCAGGGAGAAATGGAGGCAGGAATGAGGAAGATATAGACAAAAAGACAAGAGCTGGGTCAGGTGGTAGCCATCCACCTGGTTGGCAAAACAATCCCCAGCACAACAGTAGGAGTGGGCTTACCTTTGTAAGTTAATATCACATGACACAAGGTTGCTTAGTGACTAACAGCTGACATTAACCAGGCAGGATGCTTTTCTCAGGACTGAAGTAGCTTGACTGCCTTGAGGCCTAGTCCTATTCTCACACATATGGCCAGTTTCCAGCTTTATTGGCTCCCAACAAAGGATCTTTTGTAAGATCTGAGTAGGGCTGACCAGGAGACCCCCGATGTAAAACATCCTTAGAAGTCACATATCTGAAGGAAGAGAGATATCACATAACAGAGAGGGCTATGGAAATCAATACTGCAGAGTGTCCCTGTCCCCAGTCTGGTCCCTGTTCTTGCAACTACAGGGCCATCCAGAATCTGGTCAAGGAGACATGCTACCTAGTTTACACACTTCTCTGCAGAGCCCTGGGAAGCTGTGGCCACCAGGGTAGGATGTGTCAATGGGTGTCTGAGAAGGGGTTGAGGAGATGGCTTGCTTCTTTCACAGCTACAAAGCCAGGATGATGTCTCCTTCTGTGGATACCACGTTTCTTCTGTCATCCAAAGCGTGTGAGGGAACAGATAGCACTTGGCCCCCATGACTTAGCTGAATGCTTTTTCTTTCCCCTGGTGAGTCCTTTTCTATGGACCAACACCAGATCTGTTAAGGTGGCCATTAGCTTGCAGTGTGGGGTCATCTGTCTCCTGGGGGCCTGGCCCTGTGGGTACTGGGGTGGATGGCTTGAGGGGGTGGGCTAGGCTATTGCTGTGGATAAATGGCTTCTAGTGGGAGCCACCTACAGTGTCAATGTTAGTGACACTTGAGGGCAGGGAGCTGGACACCCTCTGATAGCTGTCTCTCTTTCAGATCATGTATTACCAGCAGGCCTTGATGCGGTCCACCGTGAAGTCCTCTGTGTCCCTTGGCGGGTATGGCTCTTGGTTGGCTGTTTTTGCTGAGGGCTGAGCAGTAGGTGGGCAAAAGGGGAACTTCAACTGCCAGGCAAACTGGGAGAGCCATGCACTGACTGAAAATATTAAAGAATTGCCAGGCATAAGCCCATCTCTTGGGGTTTATATTCATGCTGGTTTTTCCCTCAGAGGAGTTTCTGGGTTTTGTCTTGGGTTAGAGAGAGGAGTTTCTGGGTTTTGTCTTGGGTTAGCCAAGACCAAGAGTGTGTAAGGCTCTGTGAAGTTCCTGTCTCTTGGAATTCACTGATGTGTGGCGAGGGAGGTGGAAAGAGTTCAAGTCCACGGGCTGGGTTCTGCGGGGAGCTGGTACAGCTGTTGTACTGCCAGCCGTACTAGAGCTACCTACATGGGTTGGGTTGGGCTGATTCATGTCCACAGCTAATCAAGTTTTGTTTTTTTTAATCTTTGTTTTTATTTTATACTGTGGATTGACCCCCAAAGCCTCCACACTCAATTGTATCCCCATCTTTTACAAAATATGTTGAGACAGGGCTTCCCTAAATCACTGAATTGCTTAGGTTGGGCTTGAATTTGTGATCCTTCTGCCTCAGACTCCCACGCTGAGGGAGTCGTGCTGGTTTGCTCTCTGTCTGACCTGGCTGCCATTGCTCATCTTTGACTTACAAGAATTTAGATTCATCTGCAATTTGTGTTTTCTTTATTGGACTTTCAGAACAATTGGGAGATAAAAATGGGATTAAGAGCCTCCAAAACAAGCCATTATCCTTTGCAATGTGAAGCTAATTTTAGAACCCCCTCACTAATTCTGAATTTTCCTGCACACACAAAAATAAAGCTGGCTCACCATACACTAATTTATTTTGACCCTGTAAGACTTAAATGATGGCACCGGGTACCTTTGGGGTCAGAGAGGCTGTGTTGGGATGGTGCTCTGCTTTCCACATCGGTAAGAGACTCTTGGGAAAGGCTTCGCAGACCTGTCACATTTCATTGAATTCACAGTTTGCCAAAATGCCACCTTCCCCAAGAACATTTCTTGTGACCCCAACCATATTGTTCAGTGGCCTCACCCGGTGCTTCTGAGCCTCACCACCCATGAGCAGTGTGCCCTGCACCTTCCTGGGGCTATGGTGATAGTTACTGCTCTGTGATAAACTCAAAGCTGTTTAGTCTGAAGCACGTTTCCTGGAAACCAGTGGAGAGAACACTGAAGGTGAGATGGAAGCTTCTAGATACTTCCTACACCTATCTACCCATTTTGGAAAAACTGTCTCGAGGCCTTTTACCATAATTTTACATCAGTAACGTTTGGACCTGTGGGCTAGTGTTTCCCCCTCAGACTGTTCCACTTGTGGTCTAACTGCACAATGCTAGGATCACAGGAGAAGAGAAGCCAGGGGGCTTATACTCTGCAGTCTTGCCTCTCTGGCTTATCTCAGGGACCATGCTCATTCAGATCCATGGTCATGGCAGGGGCCTCCTCTGTGGACCCCACTCATCACCATGGGTGTGGGAGTTTTCCTTATTTCTCAGACATCAAGAAATATGGTGACTCAGAAGATCTGACTTCACTTTTGAGGGAATTCACTTTTGCCACAAGCCTAGGCATTGTCTTAAAAAGAGTAGACCCAGCTTGGAGGCAAAGTCACAACCATTTTTTTCTTTATTTAATTATTTATTTATTTGTTACAGGGTCACATTATACAGCTCAAACTTGTAGTGATCCTCCTATCTCAACCTCCCCAGTGCTGGGATTATAGGCATGTACCTCCATGCCCAGTTTTGGTAGCCTTCACAGCATGCCTAGGGTTCCAGGGCTGGCATAGGGATCAAACTCAGGACCTTGTGCTTTCCAGGCAGGTGCTAAGACTGCAGAGCTATCTTACTAGCCCAGTGTCACAGCAATTCTGCGGCACCCTCATGCTTCCAAAGGGAGAGAACCAAGGTACAGGCCAGCTGAGTCAGCTCTGAAGTTCAAAATCTCCTGATAACCCACCAACATACTGTCATGAGCTATGGACACAGACTCCGGACTGAGAGAAAACACTTTGTTTCACAAGTAGTGTACAGATGGATCTGGTCAATGCCTGCCAGCCCCAGGGGCTGTTACAGTGCTTTCCTAAGACAGTAGTAAGTAGTCCACATGGGAGGAGAGGACATGCTGGTCAGTGAGCCAGGTGTCTATCTAGTTTCCTGGTGCTGGGCTTCTAGGAAATCATCTCCATTTCCATTTCCATTTTAGAATCGTCAAGTACAGCGAGCAGTTCTCATCCAGTGACGCCATCATGTCAGGCTGCCTTCCTAGCAACCCTTGGATAACAGATGACACCCAGTTCTGGGACTTAAATGCCAAGTTGTATGTATTTAATGCATTGGAGTTTGTTGGGATTGCTTTGTGCTCTGTAATTTACATGCAGTACAATGTATCCACTTAAACAGTGGTTTGCTGCTATGTTTGATGTAATCCATTGTGACTACAACTTGTTTACAATGAATACACTTAGTTTAAAAGTATTTTCATCATTCCCCAAAGAGATTTCAGACCCTCTGGCTATCACCCCGCACACCCCCACACTCCAGCCCTAGGCAACTACTCATTGATCTACTTTCTGTCTCTGAGGCTCTGCCTATCCTAAGACTTTCTCGTGTAAGGACCCGTACACATGTGATGTTCTGTTGTTGGCCTTTTCCACTTGCCACAATACTGTCAAAGTTTATTGGTGTGCAGTGTGTGTAGGAACTTCTGTTTATGGCTGAGTAACGGTCCTTGTGTGGGTGTGGGGCGTGATGCTGGCCTGCCTGCCTGTCCTCGCCTCTTAGCCATGATCAGTAATGCAGCTGTGAGCATTCATGAACATTCATGGTGACAGGCCAGCCACGGTGGGTAGTGGGCAGGCTCCTGGCTGGTGGCCAGGACCTCAGCAGCCATCACCAGTGATGCTCTAGAACTCTCGCCTGACCCTTTGCAGGGTGGCCCCCGGGTCTTCAAGAACCTTCTAGTTTGTTCTCCCTGAAGGGTGGAGAGCAGGGTCTGCATGTGCCGCTTCATTGCGGGTGCCCCTCGCCTCTGAGAGCTCACCTCCTAGATGAGCAGCCGGTGCTGTCCGGGGCCACATCTTCCTAGTTGACCCTGTGCTGGGATTGGGAGGAGGAGAAGGGGGAGGAAGGGAAGGGAGGAGGACTTGCAGAGCCTGCGGGCCACAGTCCCTTGCCCCTACCTGGCCACTACCTGGTCCTGGCTCACATATCGGTGTCCTTGCAGGGTGGAAGTCCCAACCAAGATGCGGGTGGAGCGGTGGGCTTTCAACTTCAGTGAGCTGATCCGAGACCCCAAGGGTCGGCAGAGCTTCCAGTACTTCCTCAAGAAAGAATTCAGTGGTGGGTGTTTTTTTTTTTTTTCTTTTTAAAGAATTTACTTTTAGTAGCCCTTCTCTAATGTCCAGCCTAGGGTTCCTCACTGCACGTTTCTGAAGCTTTGCTGAGAGCAGTTACCAGGCTTCCTCTTATAGACCATTAGGAGTCCTAAGTGGGGCTAGGACTCCTCTTTGCACCAGAGAGGTGCCATGCACTGATGAAAAACTACCGACTAACAGTCCATGTCAGTGCCATTGTGTTTCCATCCCATCTCGGCTGCCCTCTCGTTATCATCCAAAGGCTGCTGCCTCCCCTCCCCAGCCTCTGAAGTGTGGCTTTTCAGGGAAATTGAAGGGCAGGAATGCTGAGTCAGTGGGCTTCCCTTTTGGCCCCCTGGCCTTCTTTAGCTCAGTGGTTCTACACATTGAGTTTGCCTGGGGAGGATTGGCCTGCATCCCATCCCCAGAGACACCTTGGGGTTAGAACCTTGGAGGTCTGGAAAGCCCCCCATGTGACTAATGTGTGGCCAGGTCTGAGGACCACTGCCCTAACTCCCTACGAAATTTCTTCAGGGCCCTTAGGAGGGAGTGGATTGTAGTGGAATGGGTAGGCAGCATACTTGATGTCCCACGCCGGGGGTTCTAATGGTAGGCACTCCCAACCTCTTCAATAAAATAGACTGTACCGAAAATGTCTGGGAAACCCAAGAGGCTAGATGAAAGCCAGTTTCGCTAGGCTCCACTCCGTGGGCTCCAGCCTCTTTGCCGAAATGGTTCCTTTTATGGGGCTTCTTTGCTGTTTCTAGAGTCCTTAGCCGGGAGGGACTGCTTGTTTGAACGTTGAGAGAGCTGCCAGCTATGCAAGACCTGCTTCTCTGTGAGACTGCTCCTAGAACAAATCCAACTAGACATGCCTTTGTTGGGATAGACTGGTGCAGAACATTCCATCATAATACAGACTGTTGAAAATCTATGTCCCTAATCAAGCCTAATTGCTATAATATAGTAAACCCCAGAACAGATGGCTGGAGATGGGGCGGGCTGATGTAGAAGTGAGGATGGTGCCATCTAGTGGCGAAGTGACAAACTATACCCTGAGTGTGTTTCCTCTTACCGTCCATAAACAGTAAATGAGAATCCGGAAAAGATTTCCCTGTATGATTAAAACTATATTATGGACAATATTCTCATATGAAAAGGGCAGGCGAATCATCCTTACTTGTTTAACTAAAAACCCTAAATTATGATCTGTATAATACGAAATTCACCTGTGGAAGTGGACAGTTTTTAATATGGTCACCAAGCCGGCCCCCATCAACGCTAATTCCAGAACAGGCGTGCTACCCCTGAGGCCCCTTCTGCCCGTTAGAAGTCGTTTCCTGTTCCGCCCTCTTCCTCCCTCCCTTCTTTCCCACTGCTCTTTTCCTTCCAGCCCTAGGAAACCACAAGTGGGCTTTCAATCTTTATAGATCTGCCTGAGATATTTATTGTGAGGTCAGTGGAGGGGTCTTAATTTACCTGTGTGCAGAGAGGAGCAGCATTTCGCTGGCTGCTGTGACCCTCGGCTAAATCTCCCTTGTGGCCAGGCCTTCCAGGCCGGGGAGGGCCACAGCAGTGGGGTCTCCACACACCTCGTGACCAAGGAGGCAGAAGCAGTGCAGTCATTTCAGAAAAGAGCCCAGGGCAGTGTAATACATGCTTAGGAGCCTTGTCACGTGTTTTTTTTTTTTTTTTTTTTTTTTTTATATTTGCTACAGATAAGTTCTAGGGAAAAAATAATGTAGCAGCCTCTTTTTTATTTTATTTTAAAAGTTGTGTATTTGGTACAAGGTCTCGCTATGCAGCTTGGACTCATAGTGAGCTTCCTGTCTCAGCCTCCCCAGCACTGGGATTGCAGCTGTGTGCCACCACCCTTGGTTTTGGCATGTGGCCGGCATAGCAAGTAATACTGGGGATTGAACCCAAGTCCTTCTGCTTGCCAGGCAGGCGCTTAGACCACTGAGCTATCGCCCCAGCCTGTAGCAGCCTCTTGATGTATTGGGGGGGGTTATTATGAGTTCTGGCCTATGTGCCACAGGAGGAGAGACCGGCTCTCCCAGGGTGAATGGAGCACACACAGGGGTGTGTGCCGGCTGCTTTATCTCAAAGGACACCAGCATTTGTGGCCACCACCGCGTCCGGTGGCTCCCACGTGCCCGACAGTGCTGTATGCAGTGGTTCCTTTTGCACGGAAGGTACCTGCGGAGCCTCAGAACCAAGCCACCTCCTCTGACCCATTTCTTTTCTCCCCTCCTCTCTTCCCTCTCCTTGCTTGTTCCTGTCCGGCTTTTGTCCTGCGGACCTCTCCTCCCCATGCAGGGGAGAACCTGGGATTCTGGGAGGCCTGTGAGGATCTGAAGTATGGAGATCAATCCAAGGTCAAGGAGAAAGCAGAGGAGATCTACAAGTAAGGGTCAGCCAGACAACTGAGAGGCCCTTCCACGCGGGGGCTGCAGCTAGGGAGGGGAGGTGGCCCCCTGTGGCCAGCCTGGGCCTGGGCAAGAGCGGGCACTGTGCTTGCCACACATGAATACCCCCTGCTGCTTTGGAGGGTTCGAGGGTCCCTCTGAGGTGAGATGGACTCGGGGGTTTCTGCTTCCGTGGGAATATGTTTAGGTCCTATGAAATCAAGTTGTCCTGGATCACCGTGCGAGGTCTGTAAGGTCGTGCACATGTTCGTGTGCATATGCACATGTTTATAAGACACAAAAATAGGCAGAGACCAGAGTAGCAGGATGGGGAGAAGCTATTCTGTGTACCATGTGAGGGACAAGAAGACAGGGAAGGAAAGGACAGCAGGCGCAGTGTGGGGTGCAGGCGTGGGTGGTCTCTTTATTTCTCATCCAGGGCTCTCTCTGCTCTATAGCAGTGAGTCTCCACCACGCCCAAATGCCCCCAGAAGCAAGGGTTCAGTTCAGAAGGGGCACACCTGCTGTTGATGGCTGGGGAGGAGCCAAGGAGGCAAGAGGAGGCCCCTGTGATTGCTGAGTGCCACGCTCCCACCAGTGCTTCCTCCGAGCCTGGCAGGTGCCCAGGTTTTGTTAAGTCAGGTCCCCATGGCCACAAGGACAGAACCTTGGGCTTGGTGGCCCAGAGACAGCTGCCCTGCAGATCCTGAGGCCTCAGCTCTGGGGTCTGATACTGGCCCTCATGCCCACTCCCTGCTGAGAGCTCAGCCTTTGTTCCTCTGGGGTCCTTCCTCATGAACCACACCAGTTCTTGGAGAGGCAAGGCCCACAGGACAGGAGTGGCCACGCCTCCCTTCTCATATTAGAGGCTCCTGTGCTCTCACAGCTCAGCTCTGAGCTCTGCTGAGCGGGGGAGGGGATTCAGATGGGGTGGGAGGACTCTGGTCTGCAAAGGTTGGAGTACAGCCTTCCCCAGAGTGCCAGCACAGAACTGCTGTGCAGGGGACACACAGACTGCTCCTAATGTCAAACTCCCGCTGCAAGGACCTGGCCGGTTTTGGGGCCCTTCTGGCCACCCTCCACCACCCTCCTGCTCAGGTTCTCACTCGCAGAGGTCTTAGTTGAAATTTCAAATTTCATGCATATCTTAGGAGGATGGGACACTATCCAAGTAATTGTAACCTGGAGCAACTAGGAGCCACAGTATCAGTGGAGATCCTATGCCCACAGCCCCAGGAAGAGTCCCAGGACTTCTGGGCCATCAGTCTGGATACCCAGGGGTCACACACCTGTGCACGTGAGCTCAGCATTAAAGATGACTCAACAAACCCAGTCAGTCAGGGCCAAGGGACCTGACTGGTGGTGTGCCGTGGCAGCCCAGTTCTACGCTGCTCTCTCAGTCTGGGTGGATAAATAGGCAGAAGGGTTAAGGGGGAAGTGGATTCCTCCTCCTCTTGGCTGGGAGCTATGCACAGTTTGGTCCCTCTGCAAGAGCCCAGGAATAGCGCGCACTCAGGGCCGGTGGCCATTCTCTTGCTTCTTCTAGGAAAAGCTTCTAGGAAAAGGGTGTAGGACACACCCTTTAGTGTCTCCTACAAGACAGCTCCCCTCCATCCCAGGGCCCCTGTGATGTCAATCTCTCTTTCCTACGCAGCTGGCCCTCGGCATAAGGTCTTTTGCAAACAGTTTTTATCTCCTGCCACAGACTGTTCCTGGCCCCCGGGGCGAGGCGGTGGATAAACATTGATGGCAAAACCATGGACATCACAGTGAAAGGGCTAAGGCACCCCCACCGCTATGTGCTGGATGCAGCCCAAACCCACATCTACATGCTCATGAAGAAGGTAGGTGGGGCCCGGGGTGTCCGTGCAGGGGACTGAGAGCCCTCCCCTCGCCACTGCCCAGAAGGTTCTTCAGAAAAGGTCGGGTCGGGGTGGCAGTGGATACCGCTTTGCTGGTGGTGGACAGCAAACCTGGCAAGTGTTGTTTCCACTCGTCACCTGGGCCAGGTCCTCCTTGGGACACCTGCAGAAGCTGTCTGCGACGTGGTGGCCCTTGCTGTGCAGGAGAGCTGTGGGGAGAAATCAGGGATGCCAGTAATGGGAGACTCAATAGTAGCTGTCACTTGCTGAAGGCTTTTAGTTGCAGTCACTGTGCAGGGCTCGGAACTTTGTCCTCAAAAGGACCAGTGAGGGTGGCTGTGATCCTCTAGAGGTGCTGGGCTTCCAACTCCAGCTGTAATGGAGCCCACAGACTGTGCCCTGGGCCTCTGCTGTGACATGGTGGGGACAGCTCTTGCAGCTGGGCTGCATGACACATGGTGTGTAAAAGAGAAAAATGAGGTGACTACAGTACAACCCCAGGAGAGTTCAGACCGCCTTCTGGATTATTAAAATGTGGAGGCAGTAGGAATTGTCAGGGAATGGTTAGGAACCCAAGAGAAAATCAGTCACTTTCTTAGAAAATTAGGGTGGGAGGCAGGCCAGGGCGCCACCAAGCTTGGCCCCTACCAGGGCCATCCCTGACCAGGCTCCCTTCGGGCGCTGACTCCTCACTGGGGTGATTCTTCCTTTTCTGGCAAAGTGCTCTGACCATTTGCCAGTCTAGTGGGACTGGCAAATGTTTGTGATTATCCCTTATGTTGTTTTGCTTTGAGTTGGTCTTCTATTATGTTACAAGGAAATATATTTACTTGTAAAACAGAATTACTTACAATTCTCTGCATGTTACATTTCTTTTTTTTTTTTGCAGAACTGGGGATCGAACTCAGGCCCTTGCACTTGCCAGGGAAGCATTTATTCCATTGAGCCATCTCCCTGGCCCCCCATCTCCCTGGCCCCCCAATTCTCTGCATGTTACATCAACCAGTTCTCATCAATTTTTCCCCATCAGGGTTCCTCTGTATTTTCCCTACTAGTGGATCCATAGCACAGTCCTCCTTAATGTATCCTACAATTTTTTTAAAATGGAATTTTAGCTGGGGATCTAGCTCAAAGGCACAAGTGCCTGCTTGGCAAGTCCGAGGTCCTGGGTTCAAGTCCCGGTACCAAGAAAAAAAATGTAGCTTCCATAGTCTTGCAAGAGAGGCCAGCTACTGGCCTGCGTGGCAGTCACAGGTAACAGACATGAAGCACAGTGTATGTGCTTATTGTCTTTGATGTCCCTGCAGGACAAGGTACTCTAGTGACACAGCTCTGGGACTCAGTGCCTCAGTTAGCCATATTCCCAGACTGCATCCTCATCCTCATGGCTGTGAGCACTACATTTAGTCTTGAGGGTCACTCTGCTTCAGTCAACCTTTCAGACTCCTGCCACGGTCCCTGTGTGGTAGCAGAGGGATTTGACCTGTCTTTGTTACAACTGGAGTTTTCAGAAGTAGCGGGAAGTAGCACCACCTGGGAAGTCCAGGGTCCCTGGAAGCAGCCCGCAGAGGCACCAAGGGCATGCCATCTCTTTTGCTTATGTTCCTTGGCTTCTATACCCACAACACAAGGCAGAGGCCCCCACGGGTGGGACCTGGAGGGAGTGCCACATCAGGTCCTCGCTCTTCTTGGGGGACGGTTCTGGGTGGCAGAGGCGATGTCCTCTGGTCTCCTGGGGGTTGCATGACCTAGCAAACTGCTCCGAGGAGGACGCCGATGTGTGAGGTGGAGACTGTAGTCTTGAAGCCCCCAGCTGTGGTGTTCTTTGGGTTCCAGATGATGCAGGATTGGGTTCCTGGATTGCTAATAAAAGACTGCATTTCTAGAAAGTTCCCAGGTGACATTGGTTATGGACTGGGACCCACACCTGCTCCCGGAACACCTTTCGGGCAAGGGGACAAATCTGCTCTTTGCCATTCCACCACCCAGCAAGGGCTGGAGAGTGACAGGCACATTTATCCCCTCTTATAATCAGTTTTTCTCTTGCTTTTACCAGGATTCCTACGCTCGCTATTTAAAATCCCCGATCTATAAGGAAATGTTGGCCAAAGCTATCGAGCCTCAGGAAACCACCAAGAGAAGGCAAGTGCATGTGTCTGTGATTGCTGATGCCCACTGTTTACTAAACCAGGGTCTTCCTGCCAAAGGGCTACGACTGATACTTGCTCAGTGACAACACTGGGGGCTGGGAGGCATTGCATAGCATCTCATTTCTTCATAATGCCCTAAAATTACCCTAGTGAGAGTCCTCAGCAGTCACTTCCAGTGAGTTTTGTTTCCCTTGTGCAGGTTGGAAAGCGTTCCAGTAGGCACTAATGACCCTTATCACCAATGGGAATGTCTCACTGGTTTTGCTTTTAGTTCTGAGTCATCTCTGCCCCTAAATTGATGATGGGGATTTATTGAGCTCCATTCTTATATCTGCGTTTTTCCAACCCCTCAGAGAGAATCACAAACTGTATTCTAGAGAGAATGCTAGAGTGGTAGATGAAAGGAAGATAACATCCCAAGTGTTACTCCCCAGGAGCCTTTCGGAGAGCTCCATCAGTCTGCTCTCTCTTTTTCCTTGGCAGTACACATCCTTTCACCTTTTAGACCCATTGGGACAACGAATGATCCAACATTGGGCAAACAGAATGAACACTTTTGGGGGGAGTACAGGGCTTGAAGATTCACAAGAGCAACCAAATGACAGCTGGAACAAAGTCACGCGACTCTGGCAGAGACTATTCAAAGCACTGCTGGGCCAAGTGTCCTGTCCCCGCGGCTAGTAAATGTATTGCAAGCCCATGCTGGGCTCCTTGCCAGCTCCTTCAGTCAATTCAAAAGGAGTTAGTGGGACCAGAGCCTTTTTCAAAGCAGCTGAAGGAAAAAAAAAAAAAAAAAAAAAAAAACAAAAAACCCAACTTGTTTTCCTTCTTAAGGAGAATGGTGCTGCTAAGCTAGAGAGAAAGGAGGTCTTTGTGGCTTTGTGGGCTGTTCTAGGTTTGTAGAGTGAGGAGGTCAGGATCTCTAGGGACTTGAAAGCCTCTCCTTTAAGCTATAAGAAGGCTTAGAAGAGCCCCAGATGACCTGCCAGAAAGCAGTGAGGGCTTAGGGAGGGGTTGCAGGGTTCTAATACAGGGCTGTAACACAGGGCTCTAACCTTGTCTCTTATCTGGGGCTCTAACACACTGCCTTTGGTGTGGGCTGTTGCAGCCCAGGTGAGTGGGAGTCACCTGTGCAAGCGCAAGGCTTCATTTGCATCCCGGCAGGACCTGCAGGGGTGTGAGTTTGTTCCACAACTCCCAGGTATATGACAATGCATTAAAGCTTAATTTTCCCACGAGATAATCCTACATTCAGAGCCCTGTTGGTAGGACTGTAGGTCGCCCATTGTCAGGCAGAGCTTTCTGGTAGGGGAGCCATCCACCCCCCTAGGACAGATCCACGAGTCCTAGGGCCTTGTGCAGTCCAGAAATTTGGACTAAGGCTTCAGTAAATCATTGCTGTTGACATGCTTGGTTCCCAGAGCCATCTGTGTCCTTAAGAGGAGGTATTTCAGTGGCTCAGTCTTTCCTGGATCACTTGGACACTGTCTTGGTTACTTTTCTCTCATTGCTGGGACAAAATTAAAAAAGGAGAGGTTTATTTAGCTTATAGTGTGTGGAGGTTTTAGTCCATAATCAGCTGGCTCCAAGGCAGGGTGGCATGGCACAGGGGGAACCTTTCAAGGTGGGAGGAGACAGAAAAAGCAGCAAGGGCCCAAGGGGAGAAAGCAAGCCTCTTTTCCTCCCTTGGGATAGCCCTCTCCAGGCCCCGCCCTTCCACAAGCTCAGGAGATTTACAAAGTAAGAATCTGGCCTGCTGCTGAGATAAACAGCTAAACTTCTCAGGTGGACTCAATGTACCAACCATTGACACCTGAAACTTTGTCCTAGTTCTTGAGGATGTGGTAGACAGTTTGGTTCCAGAAGTCCTTGTGCAGCTCTGGCAGAAGGTTCTGACATCCCAAGAGACTGTGCTGGAGCAGCTCTGGTCATCCCCCTCCAAGCCCTTTTCCCCTCCTCTGCCCAGTGGGACCCTGCTGTCTTGGACAGTCCAGATCTTTGCGTCCTTCCAGGACCTGGCTTTGGAAAACATAGTTCAACTCTCCACTGGGGCTTGGAACACTTGGGCTTCCATCACCCAAACCCTGGCTCCTTTTGTGGAGATCTTTCAGGATACTAAGATGACAGACTGATTTCTAAACCCTGTAGAAGGTGTGTTTGTCGTCTTCAACATCCGAAGAGTCTTTTTCCTTCTGCCTGTTTGATCACAGTTGGTGCTTATTCTGGTCCTTCCCTCTAAGACAGGGAAAAAAGAATGAAGGCTGGAGATGTAGGTCTGAGGACCCTACCTGAGGTTCACAAATGAAATGAGGTTACAAATCCAGGTGCTGGCCTTCCAGTTCCAACTCCCACCAGGTGTGATGGTGTCATGGGGCAATGATACAGTTTTCTGCCAGCCACCAACCTGTCTTCCCTTGCAGCTCGAGCCTCCCGTTCATGCGCCGCCACCTGCGCTCCAGCCCAAGCCCTGTCATCCTGCGGCAGCTGGAGGAGGAAGCGAAAGCCCGAGAAGCAGCCAACACTGTGGACATCACCCAGGTCATGAGCAAACTGGACCGAAGGAGCCAACTCAGAAAAGAGCTTCCTGCTAAATAGATCTGTGATTCCTAGGTGGGGTGTATACTTGGGAGAGGCCAACTGAGAAAGATTAGTTAGAGTCTAGAAGACTCTAT
Organism: Ctenomys sociabilis; assembly: GCA_004027165.1. Taxonomy (NCBI): domain Eukaryota; kingdom Metazoa; phylum Chordata; class Mammalia; order Rodentia; family Ctenomyidae; genus Ctenomys; species Ctenomys sociabilis. The sequence continues at coordinate 23,009 of PVKA01013169.1, forward strand.
TCCCCAGTAGTGTGACGATAGGGTCAACAGATTTGTCCCAGATTCTTCTGACTTCCTTCACAGCAGACTTCCCAATATTGGGGCCTCTAGAATTGTTCCCTTACTCCAAGTCCCCAAGGGCCAAGGCTGCTGGTAGCAGGGACTTTCTGAGTCAGTTACCAAGGGCTCATCTGTCTTAGCTGAGGAAATTCTTGTAGTGAGAATCATAGGGAAAACAGGCTGCTTCCTGTCTCACCATTTGCTTTGGAAAATTACAGAGATGGCTTCTCCCCACCCCCACAGTATCATTCTTTCAGGGACATGTGCTTAAAATAGCTTTGTGAAGCTCCTCCTCCCAATCTCTTCAACTTACACCGAGCTCCTAAAGCAGCCTGAGATCTCTCCTAGAGGTCCCTGTGAAAGCGTTTCCCTGGACACCCACGCTTCATCTGCTGGGGAAGGCCCTGCTCGCACCTGTTCTCCTGTGGAGCTTGTTCCTAATGCTGTTATCTGAGGGTTTGTGGGCTGTCTTCTTCCTTAGCCCTGGCTTATTGCACATCCTGCACGCATCAGGGGCTGGTAGGCATGGTGCAGTCTGGCCTGAGCAGCTGGGGTAAATAGCACTGCTGAAGACCATGTTTTCAGTGAAAGAGCATGTGCATTTGTGTCTTCATTCACGGAAAGGACAGTGGGCTCATGCATATCTTTGTGGCCCTGCGGGGCATGGCTGAGTTCCCTGGTAGGTCTGGGCAGTCTAAAGCAGTTGATGCTAAGGTAAAAGGATTGAATTTGCATTGCTTCACCAGTCTTTCAATAGCCTGGTCTAGGTGTGATCTTATGATGGTGGCAGAATTCTAGGGATGCTAGTAGGAATATAGAAAGCTTCACAGGGTGTCCTTTGCCTCATTTCGTTGTCAAATTAGATCCCTCAGACAGCCTAGACCTAAGGGCTTGGGAAGTATATTCTACTTGTTTAGTTTTCCTTTTGTAAAGGCAAACTCTCTTGGCAAGAGACACGGATACCAGGAAGCTGTCATTATAATGACAACTGTCATTGTAAGACTTGGGGCTGTCATTATAACTAACAACACACAAATAGATGATAATAACAATGTGTTGATTGTATTCTGCAGGAATACAGTCTGTGCCTCTTTGAGGCAGTGACAGGCAGGTGGGGGATGAAAAAGAATTGACCTAAGCATGTGGGCCAAGCAGGCAGGATGCCTTAGGGAGAGGAGACGACATGGCACATGCTAGGTTGTCTCCTGAATCCTGCTGGCCCCCATTGGACTTCTGTGAACACAGTGTAGGTCTTGGTTGTAAGATGTGACTGAAAGCTTGAGTTTCAGCAGCATGGCTCATGTGTCTGTGCTCGCTGAGAAGTGGAGTGTGTGGAAGACTGGAGGAGGCCGCTGGAGCTTGGAACTAGGAGACCACCAGGGGCATTCAAGGGGCGAGATAAGTGGAAGAATAGGGCAGATGTCAGATGTTTGGGGATAGAGAACGATGTGCTGGAAGTAAAAAGGGAGGGCAGTGAGAATCGATGACCATTTGAAGAAGTCTGGGATGAAGATACGGGATGTAGTGGTAACTTAGACAGTGGAGCACTGTTAGGGAGCAATTTAGGAAAGGACGGGGTGAAATGGGTGTGTTTAGCAAATGAAGGGAGATTGGGAAGCAAGAAAATGGATAATTGTCAGGTGTGATTGTTGCACATCTGTATTCATAGCTACTCAGGAGGATGAAACAAGAAGATTGCAGGTTCAAGGAAAGCCTGGGCAACTTAGTAAGACCTTGTCTCAAAATGAAAAGATGAAAATAAAAAGGGCTGGGGATGTAGCTCAGGGGAGCAGTTGCCTCGCATGTGTGGGGCCATGGGTTCAAATGCAAGATGATAAAGAGAAAGAAGTGGGGGAAGGGATATCTTGGGACACTTACAGTCAATGGGAAAGACAGTTAAGGAAGAGGGTGCCAGGCAGCATTAGAGGGCAGCCTCACAATGCTTTGCAAAGGCACAGCCAGGAGCACTGCCAGGCTAGGACTAGGGAAGACCTAGGGAGATGGGAGGGGCCCTGGGCCAATTAGTGGTAGTGGAGCCTGCTCAGGACTAAGGCCAGTGTAGGGCATCCATGCTAGAAGATGCTGGTCAGGTCCTAGGGATGTTTTGCTTCATACGTTTGTGTGGCTTCTCTCTGTGTCTCAACTCCAGACAGAAGCCCTCTCCCTACACTACCTCCTGCCTCCACCCTAACTGTCTTCCAGTGCTCTCGCCTTCCTAGAATCCCTTAGGAAATTCTCATGTTTTATAGGAAAGGGACCACAGGTCCCCGCCCAGTTCTGAGGTCTTGCAAGGATTCCTTGGGTGCTTTCACAGCTCTAGCAGGTGACAGTTGCTTCTGCTAACTTCATTACCACAAGTCAACCCTTGCAGTAGCCCCCGGGCCCCATGTGGATCTCAAATGGCATCCAAAACAATATATATTTGGGCAGTATTACTGAGATATTTAAGTAATTACAAGTCTCTGTTATGCCTCATACTTGGACCCATTGTAACTCATGTCATAGTTTAACCTCATCACAGGCCTCTCTATCCATAGAACATGCATCTCATGCTAAATATAAGTTATTCTGTAATGCACTGGGATTTCCTCAATAGCAGTCAATTTTCCAGCTTGACTTTTAAAGAAAAGACTGCTTTCTCCAAGTGAAAGAGAAAATATAAGGGTTGGGGACAAAACAGTAAGTGTAAGGTACTTAGAACAGTACCTGGTGTATGCAAGTGCCCAATGAGTACGAGCTGTGTTCAGCATCATCGTCATCATTGTCACCATCAACATTTTCTGTTTTCCTGTCACCGCCACCTCCTCCATCATCATCACTCTGCCATTACCACCACCACGACTATGTCCTTCATTATTACCACTGCCACCGCAATTATCAGCACCACCACCATCACTAGCACAGACACGATCACACCCCACACATCGCTCTTACCACTACGGTCTCCATCAACACCATCAATACAGCCATGTCCATCTCCGCCATCACTATCACTGCCACCATCGCCATCACCATCACCACCATCACATCACAACCACCATCACCATCATCACCCTGACCACCCCCACCCTGATCATCCCCACCATCTGACCACCAAGACTGTTTCCACCTCCACCTCCACCACCATCACTTCTGTCACTGTAATTATCACCATTATCACCATCATCACCAACAACACTGCCACCACCACCACCGCCATCACCATCTCTTGTCAAGATCACTTTCATCATTATAACCACGCTTTCCTATAGCTTTGTGGTCTTAGAGTATTTTTTGCCCGTCTGTCAGGATTGTTCAACACAGTAGCTCATCATTCTTTATTATTGAAGCTGTTTCCTGAGGAATATTTAAGTGTCACTGTCCCTAGCCATCGTACTTCTTTACTCTCAAAATACTGCCGATAGACCTCTGAGCCCAGCAGGGGAGATTAGGATATGTTCCAGGTGGGGGAGGGTGAAGAATCCATGTCACATCCCCATTTGCAGCTCTTGGAGTGACCCCAGTGGTCCTGTGTGTTATGGCTGAAGTAAAGGTCAGTTTCAAGGGAGAAGAAGGTCTTGTGCTGGACCATATCAAACAAGGTGACTCCTAGGATAAATGACAAGGTAGTCCAAATGAATTTGCTCCAAAAGAGCCAGCTTTGCTTATTTGCTTTTGGGGAGGTGGGAAAGGGAGAAGAAGAGAAATGGAAAGTGAGACACTATGCCCTTCGTGCTGATCCTAAGTTTGATACTGAAGCCCACTGTCCAGCTCCCAGGAAGTGAGTTCAGACCACGTGTTCTCAGCCAGCTGCTGTGGATAGAAAAATGGATTGCATCTCTGCACCGTCTGCTTTGCCTTCCATTAAAACGGTTGTGTTCTCATGTTAGTGTACCTGATCCATTTCATGCTTCTCCCTTCATGTCCTAGTTTCTTTGCACAATAAAAAAGCAACAAAGTCTAGCTCTCCTCTACTTTGTCTGTGTCCTGTCACATTTCTTTGTCACATGTCTTGCCTGCCACTGCTTTGCTACCACATGCCAATGGGTCTCCAGGAGCAAGCTCCAGGCCTCTGTGGAGGGGCCAGATACAGACAAATCATTCCACTTGGAGTATCCTGGCCCACTTGGGCTAGTGGCCATTGGCTCAGAAGAAAGGGCCGGATCAGGCCAGGTAAGTGAAAAAAGATAGTGACCAATTTGCTTGCGTGTCATTCATCTGGGAATAAAGCAAGTGCTAGAGGAGGAGAGGTGAGGTGGGGGAGGCTAGGAATTAGGGGAGGGCACCTGATCATAAGAGGCAGGTTCTTGGTTAATTTGCACCAGCTCTACAAAACTTGAGGTTTTTTTTCTCTCCAAATAGTTTGTCATACATTGTAAGGGAGTGGGATTCAAGTTAATGAACCCAGAGGCTTCTGCCATGATACCTTTCTACCTCCTTTGACAAAGCCTGTTTCCTAGTTTGGGTCTTCTTTTTTTTTTTTGCGGAATCGGGGAATTGAACTCAGGTCCTTGAGCTTGCCAGGGAAGCGCTTATTCCACTGAGCCATCTCCCTGGCCCTAATTTGGGTCTTCTTGACCCACACTCTGGATTGCAAGTCCAATTTGGACTCGGCAGGCAATGAGACGGCAACAGAGAAGCTACAGGGGCCCATGGGCCACAGGGGCTTGGGCTTGGCTTCTTGAGTAGTCAGGTGTTCTGTGTAATCAGGGACTTTAGTGTTCTGTTACTGTGTCACAATGACCACACCCAGTGAGAATTCATTAACATACAGGTGTCTGGGAGAGGCTGAGCTGGTCTTAGTTGTGAGATTCCTCTTGGGCCTTAATTTTCTGAGTCCTAGAATGGGGTGGTTGGAGATTCACAGTGTCTGGCTCTGGAGGAGGTGTGTGCTCCATTATGCCATCCCCCTGTTTCACCTGACACCTGTCTCCCACATGCTCCTTGTGCCCCCCCCCCCAGCCCTGCTGCACCACTGCAACAATTCTTGGAGCGTGGTCCCCAGGTAGAACTGCGCTCTCCTATGGACAGGAAGGACTGGTAGAGCTGAGTCCAGAGCTCCTTGGGCTTCCAAGCAGGGAAACCCATCAAGGCACTGGGAGATTTAGTCTCTGAGGGTCCACTTTCTGTTCAGACATAAGGCTTAATCATCGTGTCCTAACTTGGGAGTGCTGAGGAAGCTCTCTGAATTCTTTCACGAGGGACTCAGTCCCATTGCTAATCCTTTCCCAATGGCTCCACTCCTGATGCTGTCAGCTTGGGGTGGGGAAGACTTCAGCATGTACAAATTTGAAAGGGACACAAGCTTTTGTCATATATAGGAATTCAGTTCCCAGGGTCCTGTTCAGGAGATTGGCCAGGCTGACCTCACTCTTAGCACAAAGGGTTGTAGGCAGGACCCCAGTCCTGGGTGCAGGAACTCACATCTATTTCCAGGGTGGCTCAGTGCAGACTGCTCTTCCTCCAGGAGCCACCCACAGGCCTGGCCACATTCCAGTCCAGCCACAGAGAAGCTCTGCCTCCCTGTTTGAGTCTCTCTGACTTCTGTTTCTAGCTTCTAGACACAGATTAAAAGGGGATGGTGTGATGAGGTCGAGCTTACTAGATAACATCCTCTTGGAAAAGCTGACTTTGGGAGTGACTGTCCTGACATTCTCACCAAGACTCAAGGGCAGCGGTGAGCACCCCAGAATCACCTTAGATTTCTACCTGCTACAGTGATGGTACCTAGAGCCCGGGGAGGTAAGGATGGTCTGGGTCTCAATCTTTTGTTCTCTATGAAGTCAGGTGTAGCTTAGTAGAATATCTGGCATGTGAAGTAGATGCTCAGTGCATGTTTCAGTCATTGCACTTATCCGGGTCCAGCTTTCTCTCCTGGAGTGGTTTTTGGGAGAGTGGATTCCACCTTGAGCTGCAGAAGGGAAGGGCTATTCAAGCATATGGGTCACCTGGTGTGTCAGTCAGAATGTGGGTCCCGAGTACCCTCCACTCCAGAGTCCTCTTTGGTGGGGCTGGGTGGGGCTAGCATCTATGTTGGTAACCAGCACCCTGGAGAATCTGATGTGGCTGCTCTGTAGGCCACCCAGGGATGCCTGATCAGTGGGTCTTCTTCACAGCAATATATGTTAGCAAGTTTGATGTCAAGGCAGCCTTTCCAGACGTGTAGTTCCTTGGCTTCTCAGAGAATGAGTCTGCCCTTCCTGTGGAATGGGTATAGTGTTGAGCTGCTTCACCCAGAAGCTTTGGGGGCTGAATGCAGTCATCCATGATTGTGAGTCTGAAGTGCTTGGCCCAGAACCTTGCATCTGCTAAGTTTTTGCTGTGCATTTAAAAAAAAAAAAAATTGTTAGTAGTGTAGCACCCCGCAGCCTCAGGGCAGTGCTTGGCTGGGGCTCCCTGCCTGTGGGAATCTGGGCAGCTGAGCAGCAGCCACAGCAGCTCTTGGGAAAAGGGTTACATCTGAACTCCAGGGAGCCCACCTGGAACAGGAAGTCCCTCTCCTCCCACCCGGACTGCTCAGCCGCTGTGGGTGCTGGCCTTGTCCTCCTCCAGAGACACTGCTTAGTGCACCTGCATTTCCTGTTCAGTCTGAGCCTGGTCCCTCAGATGTCCTAGAAGCCAGGCTTCCCTGGCCAGAGCTGGCCTCCTCCCTCAGCCTCAGGGCAGTGCTTGGCTGGGGTGGGGGCACATGGAGGGCTGTGAGCAGGACATCACAGAGGTTGTTTCAAAGATAATCTGTTTGCAGCAATTCTATCTTGATGGTGGCATTGATCCAACTGCCCCTGACACCCCATTTACCCCAGAATCTCCATCCATGCTGGGCTTTGACATGGTGTGTGGCTACAGCAGGCTTTTACAAAGGAAACTTATTGAGTTTAAGCCCTTGGGCTACATCTGCTGCAGAGGAAAGAGCCTTATCAGGAGTCCTGATCTTACTTTCCTTTGCTGGCTTGGACAAAGCTTCTTCAAGGCTCTGTGAGCTAAGGTGCCATACCCACCAGCCTGCCGAACCCTCAGCGTGCTGGACCACAGCAGCCCAGGGAAGCTGAGGTCCTTGTCCTTCGTCCATTGGGCCACTCTTTGCCCTGTACTGCCTGCTTTCTCTGGCCATCATGCTCAGGTTCCCCTCACGGTGCCTCAGTAGCTGTGGTCAAGGTGGGCCAGGGCAGGTTTCTGGACGAGATTAGGTCCCAGGCTGCAAGAGGCAGCAAGGCCCAAGCTGGGACAGCTTGTGCCAGCTCCCTGGTTCTGTCAAAATGTTAAATTCTCCAGACCAGAGGCTGGGGTCAAGGATGGAGATGGGAATGACAAGGGGTGGGGTGGGGCTGGGGGCGGTTCAACCATTTCTCATTTGGGAAATGCAGGATGACTGAGAATTCACTCTGGCTCACTCCAGCACCCCAGGCCTGAAGGAGGGTGTTTGTGTACTGGGGTACCACTGTCTTGCCAAGGAGGCTTGGCCAGGACTCAGGGACAGACGGGTGGAGGGACGACCTGAGATGGGCTCTCTGAATGGCTGTGCCATTGTCACATGTGGCCTTGGGAACACTTCTCAGTTCCCCAGTAGGTACTGCTACCAGGCCTGGGTGGCAAGGGTGTTAGGGGTGCCTGAAGGAGCCCTCAATCTCCTGCCTGGATTATGGCACACAGCAGAAAAGAAAGAGCAGGAGAGAAAATAGGGGTGCAGGCAAGGATCTGGGTTGTCCCATTGTTCTCGACAACCAAAGGCCGGGGCCAGCCAGTACCTTGGCATTTATTCCTTACCTCTGGGTCAAGGACAGTGAATGCAGGCAGTGGGTGTTTCCGGGAACAGTGATGGACACCTCGGGGGAGGCTAGGAGGAAGAACAAAGCCTTCTTGCAAGGCTAATGAGACAGGCCAGTGAGGAAACAGTAGCTTCCCCAGGTTCCTGTCATCTCCAGCGGGTCTTACCTTGCCTGGCCAGCAGCCACGGCCACGGCTGTCATCAGCCCTAGGGCCTCCGGCTGTGAGCAGGAAAGAGCCAGGCATTTCCTCACAGTCTGGCTCCAGGGCAGGAAGTGAACCTTGACTCAACTTGTGAGTTGTGGGTCCCCAGCAGAAAGGGCTAGCAGAAGCCCCTCGGCCAGCAGCCAGGACTGCACGCTCACAGCCCGTGCTCTTCTCTCCCCTCTGCAGCCCGGCCAGCACCTGGCTCCCAGCCCCCACCTGGCCGTGTACACCGGGACCTGCGTGCCGCCTTCACCTTCCGGGCCCCTCTCCCCGTCCTGCCGCTCCCCACGGAGGCCCTTCGCTTCGCCCAGCCGCTTCATCCGGAGGCCCAGCAACGCCATGTGCCCAGCACCCCTTCAGGGGGCCTTGGAGAGCTCCTCTGGCGCTGAGCCCAAAGGGGAGGCCGGCTGGTCCGGAGCCCCCCAGGGGCCCTTGACTCCCGAGGCCTGTGAGGCCCCTGCCACTGACCGTCCTGGGGCCCCCAGCAAGGCCCGGGCAGCCCTGTCCTTCAGCAGGTTCTTAAGGCGGGGCTGCCTGTCCTCACCCGTCTTCGCCCGCCTGTCCCCCAAGTGCCCTGCTGTGTCCCACGGCAAGGTGCAGCCCCTGGGGGATGTGGGCCAGCAGCTGCCGAGGCTGAAACCCAAGCGAGTGACCAAGTAAGAGCCCAGGAGCTGGGGCTGCAGCGTGGCTGGGGGCGTGGGCAGAATCTCTGTGGTCTATGGTGTGGATGTGGTCGGGGGCCAGCCTCGGTGGGAACAGGTGACCACGACTGGGCCGCTCCCTGCTCCGGTCACTGGGAAGCCTCCTGAAATCCAGTCCTGCTCTCTCTCTTCCTGGGAAGGAGGAGAAAGGCATAGGTGTCCTTTCCTCTCACCCTTAATTCCCTGTCCCTGTTCTTCCCTTCTGCGCCTCCATTCTGGGCCTACCAGTCTAACGCATTTTGGCATTTGTAAGGGGCAGAAAGATTGGTAGCTGCTGTGGGGACCACATGTGATGAGATCCTAAGACAAGTTCCAGTTGCTTCTGCACCCACCCTCCTCCTAGGTACCCGTACTTCCAGTCTCTGAGGACACCTACCTACCCCCTGCTGTATCCAGCACACACTCCCTCAGAGGAAAGGAGGAGTTCTTATTTGGCAGTGGTTTCTGGGACAATGACAGTGCCCAGAGTTTGCCTTGAGCAGTGGCTTCTCTGAAAACTCCACCCCAGGTGGCCCTGCAAGCCTGGCTTCTGAGAAGCCTGTGTGTCCTGACACAGGCCACCAGGACCAGAGGCAAGGCCCAGAAGAGGCCTGATTATGTCTGCACCAGTGACAAAGCAAAATTGCCGACAGTGCAAAACCAGGGACCAGCCCCAGCCTGATGAGATTTTAGGGGAAACAGTCAGAGGCACCCCAGGAATCAGTCAACCCTGCTTCTGTGCTTGGAGAAGGGAGGTTACCATGGATACTCAGGATGTGTGGCCTCTGCTGTGCTGTGTGCGTGAAAGGCCTGGCCCTGGGTCTGTCATGTGGGGGAGCAAGAGGGAGGGGGGCTCTGTGAGAGGATGTCTCCTGATCTTCTCCACTGCCCTTGCTGAGGGCATGGGGCAGCTTGGTGGCCACTGTCACACCTGACATATGGGCACAGGGCTTTAAAATACTCTTTTCCCAGGGCCTGTCAAGTTTTCAGGAGGCAGTTCGAAGGGCTTGAGAATTGTATACTTCTATGTCCTCCAGGAACATCCTGAATTCATCAAAATTCTACACATTTGAGCCCTCCAATAATAATAATAATAAAGCCCATTCAGAATTATCTTTAATTTAGCAGCGAAGTAGGACTTCCCAACAAGGGGATCCCTGGAGCCAGTGGCTGACACCCACACTTTGGGAAGTGTCTGTGGTGTACTAGTTTTTCTCCCTGGGGCTGTTGAGGTTCTTTGGGGATTAGCTGTCCTCCTGCACTTTCATTGCTTGCTTTTCTTTTGTGTCTGAAGCTTTTTCCAGATCAAAATGGATGTGCCTACAGACATTGGGCCTTTCCTGATGGATTCAGATGACACAGGGACAGGAGAGTCTGGGGACCGGGACACAGAGAAGGAGGTCATCTGTCCCTGGGAGAGCATGGCCTCAGGAAAGGCGGGCTGAGCTGCACCCCTGGCCAGGAGGTGCTCCTGGTGGATGCTACCAGACAGGGCCGTGGGATGCAGTTGATGTCAAGCCGAAGTGCATTGGCGTGAAGTTGGAGGCTGGTGAGATGGCCGGCTGGGGTATGGGGACGAGCACTCCAGCTGGCTCCCAGGGGCCACCCCTTCTGTTCCGCTGACTTTCCTTTGCTTGGCCAGAAAAGCATGTGGACTGGAAGTCCCTTGCTGCCTTACTACCAATAAAAGGTGAATTCAAAATTTTTTGGGTTGGACTGTTACCATGTGCCCAATTATTCAGGAGCTAAATTCATATCTTCTTGACTTTGTGACAAAGGGATATTGAGTCCTCCCAAGGGCTCTCCATCCCTGTCGAAATGGGTTTGGGGGGACACGTTGCTCCCTGGGGGGGGAGCACACTCCTAGGGTGCCAGACCCTCTAAGAGCTTGGCACCAAAGCCAAGCATGTTGGGGAAACACTTATAGAGGACAGTGGCTGGGAACCCAGGGGTAGGTCTGGCCTTGGGGATGGAGGTAGAGACCAGGAACATCGCTGGTGGCAGCACGGTTCCAAGAAGCTGCGGGTGGGCTGTCCTATGGGCATCCTGAGCTAGTCACTGGCCCTGCAGAGTGGCATCACTGCCATGCACGGTCACTAGTTGGAGCCCTTGGGGATGCTCTGACAAGGACATGCTGGTGTCATGTGCCAGTAATGGTGTCGTCAGCCTATCTACGTTGGGTGCTCTGAACACCATTTTTGTGACCGTTGTACCCGGCTGGCAGGTACTTCTGGAGGTACAGGCATTGGCTGCCCTTTCCGCCTGTTCTCCCAAGTACACATCTAGCATGCATTTATTCGCTGACACCCTTCCATATGCTCAGCACTGGCAGGGTGCCTGAGAGCAGGACTCCTCACCCCACTGGCCATTCCCAAAGACAGGATGGATTTGTTCCTGGGACACAGGGCAGTGTCTGGATTCATTTTTTGTGTCTCAATTGGGGTGGAGGGTGAGGGTTGCTACTGGCACCTAGCAGGTGGAGGTCAAGGATGACCCTACAACGTACAGGGCTCCCCACAACAAAAGGTTATCTGTCCATAAGTGGTGCCACTATCAGGAGGGTACAAGTGACACCTTGTCTTTGGCTTCTGTTTCATCCTGGAGAACTGCCCTGAAGGCGTGATTAGCGTGGACTGCAGGATGAGATTAAGAGCTACGTGGTGAATAAAACAGTTCTTGAGAAAAGCCCTCAAAGGAGACCAAAAAAAGTCCAGAGTTTGCAAATCACTCATTCTGCTCCTCCCCTGGAATCCTTGGCAGCGCACAACTCAATTAGTAGATAAGAGCCCGGACTTTCTGCTAACCTCTGATAGCTTATCTCACTTCAGGCATAAATGCTGGGGCCATGGAAGCCACTCTACACATGTCCGAAAATGAATGTTGGGGTAGCTGGGCATGGTGGCACATGCCCGGATTCCAGTACTCTGGGAGACCGAGGCAGGAGGACTGTAATTTCAAGCTCGGCTTGGACAACTTAGTGGCTTAGTGAGACCCTGTGTCAAACATAAAAAATTTAAAAAGCCAATGAATGTACTCTATGTTCAAGTCCATTCCTATAAAACAAACAAAGCGACAAAAGTGAGTCTCGCTGTGGCCCAAGCTCTGACTTGCTGATCCCTTTAGGATTCCCCAGGGATGTTGGTCCTCTGTCCCCACATGCACCTCCATGCCCAGCGACAGACTCGTTCTCGGTTCACGGCCTGCTTGGAGCCTGCACCCTTACAGCTCCTGCCCTCTTGCTCAGGACTTGCTCCTGGGGTCTCCCCAAGCCTGCCAGGAGTTTTGGAATCTTCACTGAAACCAATTTATGAGCAGCCAGACTGCCACCATTCAAACACTGGGAAGGAAGATGTGAAGAATGGGTGTGGGGGACACTTGGACTCCCCCACTCTGGAGCTGTCACTGTCTTGTTGGGGAATGAAAATATATTGACAGCCAGGGAGATAGCTCAGTGGCATAAGCACCTGCCTGGCAAGGGTAAGGTCCCGAGTTTGATCCCTGGTACTGCAAAAATAAAAATAAAAATAAATAATAGAGACTATGACAGAGAAAGCAAAAGGGAAGACGGATTAGGTTTTGTGGTTGTTTTTTTTTCTGCCAGATATGAGTACCTGACAACACAGCCATGCTGTTTCGCATGACAGAGTATGTGGCTTTTCTCTCAGATTGCAGCTTTAGCTCTGCAGGTCACACCCCTGGTGTGCTATTGGGAACGAAGCCCCTCCCTTCCCAGAGCTGCTCTTGCTCTGAAGCAAGCTTCCTGGTGGCACATATGGTGGGGGTGTGCAGGTCCTGCCTGTCCCTTTCCAACTTGGGACAGTACTCGAATTTCATCTGCTATCTGGGGGTGGCAATGTGATCTTCCTCCGGGGCTGAGGAAGCTCATAGGATGACACACAGTATGTGCAGGGCCCTGGGGAAGCCTCCACTTAGCTTAAGAGAGGGAAAACTCTCTGGTGGGTGGGCTTGTGACTTCCAGGCCTTCGCCTTTGCTAGGCTACTGCCTGCCCAGTACACTGTTCTCTCAGGAACAGGTGGTTGGCACCTACTGTTTATGCTTAACTTTCAGGGTCACAGCAGATAGAACCCCATTTCAATACCTCATTACATTAGGCAGCATCCCAGGAATGTGTCTTGACAAGTGACAAGCAGAGCAAGTCTTTCCAGGGACCCAATGCAGTTATCACTTTGCTCTCTGGGGAGGGCACCCTGCGGTCCATGCAAGGCCTTGCACTCACTGAGCCCCAGGGAAACCACACTGCCCCTTGCATATTTGCTGAGACCATGAAGGAGCCCGTGCTGGCTACACTCCCATGGGGTTCTGTGGTACCCAGCTCAGGGGCTCGGTGTGGTAAGGGGGACCACTGCCTCAGAGGCCCAGCTCTCCATGAAGGGTGGCTGGCTCCTCCTCTCACTTCACCAGAAGAGGGAGTTGGAGGCTCACGGATCCGGAAAGTATCCCAGAAAGCTGGGAATTTCATGTAAGAGTTCATGGCTGGAAAGGCAGGCAGAGAATGGAAAGAGGCCTTTCCTTCTGGATGGGGTCAGAGAGAGGACGGGGCCTCTGTGGGGCACTTTGTTCTCCTGTCCTCAGACTCCAGCCCAAGGGCTGGCCAAGGCAGGGACTCAGGAGAGGAAAGCCTCCTGCTGGGTCTCCTTGCTGCCTGAGTGGCCCTTCATGACTGTGTGTCCCCTGGCTGCTATGTGTAGATGGGGACCAGGGGGAGGAGGTCTATCCCTGTGGCTCTGGATGAGGGTTGAGACTCTATGGAAAAATTTCACCAGAGAGGAAATTTCCTCAACCTTGTCAAGTGGACCAAGGCCAGAAAAGTCTGTCCTTGGGCCCACGCTCATCCCTGCCAAGCTCTGACATCGAGACTGTAGACAATGAAGTCTCACTACCTTTGAGTCCTTTGCTGAGAGGAGAGGCCAGAGGCTGGGCATCCAGAGCAGCCAGCCCAGCATACGGTCCTAAGAGGGGGAGTGGGCCACTTTTTCAATTCCTCAGCTGATGGCAGGGACTGCCCCTAGGATAGAGAGCCAGAGGGAAGCTGATGTCCCTGATTCTGGGAGAATTGCCCCTGGGGAGGGGCCTGCAATGGCACACACCCAGTGCCATGTGGCACAGGCTGGTCTGTGTGCTCCATGCACAGGGAACTGTGGGACAGGGGCTGCTGCTGGGTGCATGGGGATGTGACCCGGACCCCAAGACAGCAGTCACTCAGGATGACGCCTGTGGAAATCATCACTGGTGGTGGTTTGGAACCTCGGTGCTTATAAAGAACAGCTGTCTCCCTGCCACAGTGTTTAGGGAGAGGAGACACAGTGAGTGAGGCAAGGCACTGGGGTCCCCAAGGGTCCTGCTCGAGTCTCCACAGAACCCTAAGAAGAGAAGTCACACAGTCCCTCTGCTAACTTCTTTTTGCTGTCTTTAGCCCGTAGGCATCACGAAGTTGCCTTGTCCTGAAAGCTTCATCTCAGAAAGTTGGGGATTTGGACACTTGTCTTTCAGACTCACATTTAAGGGGCCCCTGGGGAAGTCCTGTTTGCACTTCCCCCTCACCACAGGGCTTCTGGCAAGCACATGACCACCATCAATTTGCAGAGGCGATCTGCCAGCTTGTGAGTGGTAGAAGCCTCAACTGGAGTTAACTTCACTCTCTCTCTCTCTCTCTCTCTGGAATTTCAAAATATACAAAGATACAAAGGAGAATAGAACAAATATCCATGTACTCTTCACTTTAAATAGGCTTTTCTTAATTGGCTACTATTTTATCCTAATTATTTCTACTGCATAAAAAGAGGATAAAGCATTATCTCTGTTCCTTTCCTCCACCTTCTCCTCTCATCTTATATGCCAGCAAAAATTTCAATAAGTAGCCAGATAGTAAATATTTTATATCTTCTAAGCCACACTTATTCTTTCTCTCCTTCACTTTCCTCCTCCTTTTTCTTCTCTTTCTCCCCCTTTTCATTAAAAAATGTAAAATCTATCACTTGTGAAGTGTTAATGTAAAGAAAATATAGGTAATTCCTTTAACTCAACAACAAAAAGAAGACTGCTCGATTTAAAATTTGAATAGCCATTTCTGCAAGAAGGATGTACAGATGGAAACCAACAAAACAAAACCCTCTAAAGATCCAATGGAAACACAAAAGACCCAGAGGAGCCAAAGTGGTCCTAAGTGACAGGCCAGAGGCATCACAAAGCCCAATGTCAAACAATATTACAAAGCCATAGTAACAAAACAGCATGGTCTGGCACAGAATTAGATGCATAGATTCATGGGATAGAATAGAGGATACAGAGAGGACCCCACACGACTGCAGCCATTTGATTCTTGATAGCAGAGCCACAAACACACATTACGGAAGAAATAGCTTCGTTACCAAGTGGTACAGGACAACTAGGTATCCATATGTAGAAGACTGAAACTAGATTCTTATCACTGGGCAGAAAAATATCAATTTAAACTAAATCAAAGAATGAGTTATAAGACCTGAACATTGAAATTACTAGAGAAAAACAAGGGGTAGCACCCAAAGCCGTAGGGACAGGACAAGGCTTCCTAAGTAGTACTCTCATACCACAGGGAATCATAAGAATCAACAAGTGAGACTGTGCAAAATGTTAAAGTTTCTGTACAGCGTGGGAAACAAGGGGCAAAGTGAAACTAAGGGCTTAAAGAATGGAAAAAAGGGTTTGCCAGTTACTATTCCAACTGAGGATTAATATCTGGAACCGATAAAGATCTCAAAAAACTAAATGCCAAAAGAAATCAAATAGCCCAATCAATTTGTGGGCAAATAAATGGAACTTTTATTTCTCAAAAGAAGTATAAACAGCCAAAAGTAGATGAGAGCAGTTTCAGCATCTTTCACGACTGGGGAAATGCAAGCCAAAAGTGCACTGGGAGTCTACCTTACTTCAGCTGGAATCACTATCATCAGGAATAGAGAAAGCAAAATAACAATAGATGGTGGACAGGATTCAAGGAGAAAGAAAACCTTTCTGTACTGCTAGGAGAAATGGAGATTAGTACAGCCTCTATGGAAATTAGTGTGGAGGCTAAAAAAGCTAACTAAAAATAGCTGTTTGTATTTAGATGTCCCTTCCCTAAAGATGTCCCTTCCCTTTCTAGTGGTCATAGGTGGGGCTTTTTCAGAGAAGGCTGGATTTAAAGTGTGTGACATCAGTGTTGGTTCATGGTGCAATGTCAAAATCCAAGGCACTAGGATTAAGGGTGTGGGTGCTGCCCAGCCTGGCTAGCTTGGATGAGACATCAAGGTGAGGCTGGGGGGTTGTTCCTTGCTGCTTTTCTACCTTCTGCCCACCATTTCTCCTTTGAACCATTTCTCCTTTGCAATTCTCATCTGCCACCCCACCTGCCTGGAGCCACCCAACTATGGACCATGAGCTTTTTTTTTTTTTTTTTTTGTCTTTTTGAGACAGGGTCTCACTATGCAGTTCAGGCTGGCCTTAAGCTCACTTTGTAGCTCAGGCTGGTCTCGAACTCACAACAATCCTCCTGTCTCAGCCTCCTGAGTGCTGGGATTACAGGCATACGCCACCATGCCGGGCTGGACCATGAGCTTAATAGACCTTTCCTCCTCTAACTTTGGGTGTTGGGTACTTTGTCTCACCAATGAATGAGAGAAGAAACTAAGTCAGCTACCATTTGATGCAATTATACCACACCTTGATATGTACCAGAGGAATTCAAATCAGCATACTATAGAGGAATCTGTAAACCCACTTATTGCAGCACAATCGATAACAGGCAAGATATAGAGCCAGCCTAGGTGCTCGTCAATAGATGATTGGCTAAAGAAAATGTGGCCTGTGTACACAATGGACTATTATTCAGCAGTAATAAAAATGGAATATATCATCTATAAGAAAGTAGGTAGAACTGAAGATCATCATTTCAAGTGAAATAAGCAAAGAGTTGTCAGAAAGACAAAGAGTTGATATTTTTCTTAATATAGTATGTGGAATTTAAAAGACATGCAAGTAGAAGGGAGACTGTTACTATTGGACAAATAGAAGGGAATCAGAGGGGATGCAAGGGAGGGTAAAGGGGGATGAAAAAAGAGTTATTCATTATCTAGCTAAGAAAGTGTGATGTTGACAGGAATTTGGTGAGGTGAGCAGGTGTCTGCTGCACTCTGTTAAGTGAAGTAGCTAGTCACAAAACATCATATGGCATTGCCATTTTTTAAATTTTAAAAGTTATGCTAATATATAGGGATATCAAGAAATAGTCTGCAGTGATGTTCATTTAATTGTTTTAATTTATCTCTTTTGTTTTGATAGAACCGGGGATTGAACTCAGGCCCCTCCCTGCGCTTGCCACCAGGGAAGCGCTTATTCCACTGAGCCATCTCCTTGGCTTATTTTATCTCTTGTAGTGAGATAAATTCAATTTTCTTTTTCTTTTTGCAATACTGGGGATTGAACTCAGGCCCTTGTACTTACCAGGCAAGCACTTATTCTACTGAGCTATCTGCCCAATCCTCAGTTTTCTTTTCTAAAATAGTTTTTTTTTTTTTTTTTTTTTTTTTTTTAAATTTGCCCTGTTATACCACGTTTTTGCATGGAAGAAGTTAACTGATATAAGAATGTGAGGCTGTTGATTCTTTGACGGTAGTGACCCTTTCACGCTGTGAATGCATGCATCTCAGAACATGATGTTACGCTTCTGTTTGTTAGTTATACTCCATAAAAAGTGAGCTAAAATTTAAAAAAGATATAGTATGCAAATTGCCAATAAGCACATGAAAAATGTTCAGCATCGCTAATCATGGAGGAAATACAAATTAAATCTGCAGTGAGATGACCCTGCACATTAGTTAAGATGGTTATTACAAAAACAAGGCAAAATAGAACATTAAATTTGAGCCCTAATACTTTGCAGCTAGAAATATAAGTTGTTGCAGCCACCGAGGAAATAGTATGATGAGTCATAAAACATTATAAGCAGAATTACCAAAGGATTCAGTATTTCCATTTCTGAGTATACTCCCAAAAAATCAAAAGCAGAAACTTGAACAGTTATTTGAATACCTGTGTTCATAGCAGCGTTGCTAGCAGTAACCCTGACGTATAAGATCAAATGTCCATTAATGGAGGACTGGATAAAATGTATGATAAAACATTCTCAGTCTTAAAAATTAGGGAAGAAATTCTGACACATGTTACAATATGAGTGAGCCTTGGAGTTATTATTCTAGGTGAAGTAAGCCAATCACAGAAGGAAAGAATACTGTGTGATCCCACTTATGTGAGTCTGTCTTTTGTCTGTTAATGAGCAGGCCCTCTACCACTGACCAAAATTTGGTAGAGAGAGATTCCCTCCCCGTTCCTAGTATACGCATCTACCTCTCCAAGCTTCATGGAAATCCCATCAGGCATTTCTTACACTGTCAGGAGTAAAACCAGGCTGTGCTCTCAAGGATACAGAGATCAGATGTGGAGTGAACTTCTAAGCGCACAATTACAGTATTCTCTGTTAGGAGGGCAAGCAGAGTGTGACAGCTAAGAGACACCTGGGCATCAGGGCAGATTCAGGATCCACCCTCTTCTAGCTGAGAGACCTGGAGCCTCCTATGGAAGGTCTCTAAATCTCAGATTTCTCGCGCAAGGTGGCATCTGAGTACCACTGCCTCCTAGGGGTGTGGAGGATTATGAGTTAATGAACCTAAAAAGCTCAGCCCAGTGCCTGGGACCTGGTAGATGCTTGGATACTGGCTACTTTTTTTCCTCTGTATTTTTTAATAGCACATATTTATCATGCATTTTGATCACACCCATCACAAGGAATTTGTACCTGTATATAATATATCTCAATTCTTTTTTGTCCCATTTCCCTCTCAACTCTTTTTCCCCCTCCCCATTCACAAAAGCTTTGTTTCCATTCTTTCCTTTCTATTCCTTTTTTGTCCCCTTTTCTCTTCCTCTTCCCCTTCTCCTGTTCCCTTCTCCTTAGAATATTTTTTCCTTCTTCCCAATGTATATTGCCATTATGTTCCTTGTTTAGCCTCTGGATTTCTCACACAAGAAAAACAATACACTACTTAAACTTATGTGTCTATGTTTGATTTATTTCACTTAAAATGATGGTCTTGAAGTGCATCCATTTTCCTACCAATCAATTTTATCCTTCTTTATGGTATAGTAGAACTCTGTTGTATATAGACTCCACACTTTCTGTTGTTACCTAGATTGGCTGTTTCTAAGATGTATTACAAACACGGTGTGGTAGGATGCTTTTAACTCTTTTGAAAAAATACCTAGGAGGGGAACAGCTAGGTCAAATGGAATTTCTACTTCTAACGTTTTGAGGAGTCTCTATGCTAATTTCCATAGCGATTGTACCAGTTTATGCTCCCACCAGTAATGGAGAAGGATTCCTCACTAGCATTTGCTAGTGGTTTAATTTCTTGATGATAGTCAATCCTTTAAACATGGAATCTCAGTATTGTTTCAATTTGCAATTCTCAAGTGACTAGTGATGTTGAGCTTTTTTTCATATATTTATTTTTTGTTTGTGCCTCTTCACCTGATGTGTCTTTTCATTTCAAGTGCCAAGTTTTGGATTGGAGTTTTAAAATTGGAGATTGGATTTTTGGGAGTTATTTATATATTCTAGATGTTAGTTTTTTGTTTGATGAATAGCGGATAATTTTTTTTTTTCTTATTTATTATGTGGGTTGTCTCTTCACTTTGTTGGTGGCTTCTTTCACTGTGCAAAAGCTTATTAATTCGATGTGATCCCAACTGTTGAGTCTTTGTAATACTTCCTGTAGAATTGGGGTTTTGTGCATAAAATAGCCACATCTTCAAGAGATTTACATATTCTGCCTTTCAGTAGATCAAGTGTTTCTGTTTTAGTATTTAGATCTTTGTTCTGTTTTGATTTTAATTGAGTGCATGGTGAGAGATATTGGTCTGTGTTTAGTTTTTAGCACGAAGTCAGTTTTTCCAGAACCATTTATAAAACAAGATATCCTTCTTTTTAGTGAAGGTGTTCAGCTCCTTTGTCAACGATAAGGTGGCTGTGTGTGTTTGTATTTGTTTCTACACCTTCTATTTCACTCTGCTGATCCTCTGTCTGTTTTTTGTCAGTACTGTGGCATTTTTATCACAGTACCATTTTTTTTTTTTTTTTTTTTTTTGTATTTTAGGGAAGGGCCTGCAGGGTGTTCAGGGTCTCATTACTAGATTAGACTCATAGTGATTCTCCTGTTTACAGCCTCCCAAGTGCTGAAATTGCAGGTGTATGCCACTGTGCCTAGTCTTAATTGCCTTCTCACTGCACTCTGGGGGTGGGGCCAGCACAGCAGGCCTGGGAATCGAATCGTTGGCCCCTGTGCCTGCTTGCAGGCATTTTAATTTGCGGAGTTATTTGGCCGGCCCTTATTATAGTAGCTTTGTATATAATTGCAAGTCAGGGATTGTGACATTCCTTGTCTTGCCTTGTTGTTTGTAATTGCTTTTGCTAGACTTCTAGGTCTCTTCTGGTTTCAAATGAATTTTGGGATTGTTTCCCTTAATTCTGTGAGGTATGTTATTGATATTTTCATTGAAGTTGCACAAAATCTACATAACAATTTTGGGAGTATGGCCTTTTTCACTCTTCCTTCCCAAGGGAAAGAGCTATATCTTTGTATTTTTTGATATCCTCTTCAATCTTCTTTTCATAGTACTGTAGTTTTCAATCTAAAGATCCTTTACTTCCATCAATGGAATGATTCCTAGGTTTTTCATTTTTTAGATGCTATTGTGAAAGGTATGGTTTTCTTAATTTCTCTCTCAGTAAGTTTGTTATCAGTGTATTGGAATGCTATTGGTTTTTGAGTGTTGGCTTTGTATCCAGCCATGCTACTAAATTTGGTTATTAGATCTAGAAGTCTTTTGGAATTTTCATGGTCTTTTATGTAGAGTATAATATCATCTGCAAATAATGATAATTTAACTTCTTCCTTCTATCCTTATTTCTTTTCTTTCTCTTGTCTGTTTGTTTTGGCTGATGTTTCCATAACTATATTGAATAGGGGTGGTGATAGCAGGAATCCTTGTCTTGTTCATGATTTTAAACTTTCAATTTTTTACTATTTAGTGTGATGTTGGCTACTGGTTTGTCATAGATGGTTTTTATCAGATTGACATAAAGCCCTTATATTTCATTTTTCTGTAGTGTTTTTATCATGAACAGATGTTGGACTCTTGCAAATTCTTCTTCTGTGTCTATTCAGATGATCATGTGGATTTTGTTCTTGTTTCTGTTAATTTGGTGTGCTACATTTATTGATTTGCATATGTTGAATAATCCCTGTATCCCTGGGATGAGTCCTACATGATCATGGTTGTATTAGTTAAGGTTTTACTTAGAGGAATAGATATAATATAAGGAACAGATACTAACACAAGGTAAGGAATTGCAAGACTGGCTTGCAACAGTCAGCCGCAGAGTCAGATGAGGGAGTGTGAAGTCTGCAGGCCTCAGACTGAAGAATTCAGTCCTAAGGTCTGAAGCTCACCGTTTTGCTCCGTGCAAGTCTCTGTTTGTCAGATAACCGGTCTATGACACTGAAGAGTTTGTGATGGACACTGAAGAATCTGCCACACAAGTGAAGGATACAAGCCCAAGGCTGAAGAGTCTGCACTGCAAATAAGGTGATGAAGGCCAAGCTGAATGTGAAGACTAAAGTTCCTCTGACAAAGAGAGAGAGAGAGAGAGATCCACTACTTCCTCAGCATCCTTTATATGGTCCCTTTTTGCTGAGTCACTCTGGGGCAGAACCAATTGTGTTCCAGGGCGGGACCCCCACCAGCCGCAACTATGCTGGAACTGCACTACAGAGTCATCCAGCCAAGTTGACACAACGCATCAACCACTACAATGATGTATAATTTTTTTGATGATTTGTTGCATTTTTTTCGGTCAGTATTTTATTGGGGATTTTTGCATCTGTGTTCATTAAAGAGATTGGTCTGTACTTCTCCTTTTTATGGTTGGATCTTTCTCTGGTTTTGCTATCACAGTAACACTTTCTTCCAGGAATGACTCTGGGAATATTGTTTCCCTTTCAATTTCATTAAAGAGTTAGAGGAGTGGTGATATCAGATCTTTCTTAAAGTTCTTGTACAATTCAGCAGTGAATCCAACAGTCAGGACTTTTCTTTGTTGATAGCATTAAACTTACTTCTTCAATTTTACTGCTTAATATTGGGTTATTTAGAATTTTCATATCTTCTTGATTCAGCTTTGATAATTCATATGTATCTAGAAATCTGTCCATTTTGTATTTTTTATCTTATTGGAGTACAAGTTCTCAGAATAGGTACTGATGATCTGCTGGATTTCTGTAAAGTCCACAATGATTTTGCCCTTTTATTCCTAGCTGCATGGATTTGAGTCTTTTCTGTTTTTGATAAGGTTGTCTAAGGATTTGTCTATTTTATTTGATCTTGCAAAGAACCAACTCTTTGATTCATTTATTCTTTTTTTTTTTTGGTGGAATTGGGGATTGAACTCAGGTCCTCACACTTACCAGCCAAGTGCTTATTCTACTGAGCCATTTCCCCAGCCCAGATTCATTGATTCTTTGCATTGTTTTCTTGTCTCAATTACATTAATTTATGCTGTGTTGTTTGTAATTTCTTCCCTCATATATGCTTTGGGTTGTTGTTCTTTTTCTAATACCTGGAAGGTAAACATTTGGTTATTTATTTGAGTTTGTCCTGCCTTTCTGATGTGGAAATGCACCACTGTAAATTTCCTTTTCAGACTGCTTTCATTGTGTCCCATAAATTCTGGTATGTCATACTGCATTATTGTTTATATATAGACAGTTTCATCTGTGACCCATTAGTTGTTCAGGAGAGTGGTATTTGATTTCTATGTGTCTACATATTTTTGTGGTTTCTTTGGCCATTGATTTTCGATTACATTGCACTATGATCTGACAAAATGCATGCTATAATTTCAACTCCTTTGCATTTATAAAGCATATTCTACGAGTTAGGATGTAGTCTATTTTGGAGTAAGTCCTGTACACTCCAGAGAAGAATCTGAATTTTTTTGTTGTTGGATGGAATATTCTAAGGGTACCCACCAAGTCTATTTCTTCAAAGGTTTGGTTCAATTCCGATTATTTCTTTGTTGATTTTTTTGTTTAGTTGATCTGTCTATTTGTGACAGAGGGATATTGTAGTTTCCTATTCCAATTGCATTAGTGTGTATCTGATTTTTCATATTCATTTGTGTTTATTTTACACAGCTGGGTGCACTGGTATTTGGTACACATATATTTATGATTGTTATCTCTTCCTCTTGGATTGTTTCCTTTGCCAGTATACGGCAACTTCTTTTTCTCTTACTGATCTTGCCTTGAAATCCACTTTGCCTACACATAGAATAGTTACCCTTGCTTTTATTTCTGGGCCTCTGCCATATGGGTTATTGTTTTCTGCTTTTTGACTTTCAGTCCAGGGGTCTCTCTTTGTGTTAAATGTGTTTCTTGTATGTGGCATATTGTTGGGCTTGCTTCTTGATCTGTTCTGCCAATCTGCTGCTTTTGATTGGTGAACTGAAACCATTCACTTTAATGGTTATAACTCACATGCAATGATTTATCCTTGTCATATCCTTTTCCTGTTACTGTTTCTTTCTTTCCTTTCAGTTTAATAGCTTCTTTTGCTTGGTGGATTCATTCTATTTGGATTCTTGGGTTTGTTGTCTTTATTATCTTTTTTGTAGAATATCCTTTAGAACTTTCTGGAGTGCTGATTTTGTGGTCATGAATTTCTTCAGGTGTTTTTTTTTTTTTTTGTCATGAGAGTATTTTATTTCTCCATCAATTTTGAAAGATACTTTTCAGGGTACATCAATCTGGGTTGGAGGTTCTTTTATTTTAGGGATTGTAAAAGCTCTCTACAAGCTCTTTCTGATTTAAAGGTTTGAATTGAGAAGTCCTCTGTGATTCTCATAGGTTTTTCTTTAAAGGTAATTTGCTTCTTTTCTCTAACAGCTTTTTGTATATTGCTTTTGTGTTGAATTTCTGGAATCTTGAATATTGTATACCTTGGTATATTTCTTTCTGATCAAGACTATTTGGAGTTTTATATACCTCATTCTGTATCTGAAAATCTTTTTCCATGGTTGGAAAGTTTTTTACCATTACTTTTGTGAATGGATTTTTATGCCCTTTATGCTATACCCTAATTCATCATTAATTCCAATTCATCTTGTATTAGGCTTCTTTGCAACATCTAACAGCTATTGAATGGATTCTTTTTCATGGTACCTTGCTATTTCTTTTTCTTTCTTTTTTTTTTTAAGACTAGGTTCATTGTGTTGTTCCAGTTAGTCTTAAATTCACAATGTAGCCCAGTCTAGCTTCTAACTCATGGTGGTCCTTCTGTTTCATCCATCCTTTACTATTTGTAAGAGGTCTCTCATTTCTTGATTGTCAACCATACCTGTCTCCTAGATCTGATATTCTATCCTCACTTTGTTGAACTCTGCTTTGTACACTGTCAGTAGAAATTTTAATCTAGGGCTGGGCAGATGGTTCTGTAGACTAAGTGCTTGCCTGACAAGGGCGAGGGCCTGAGCTCAATCACCAGTTCAAGAAGAAGAAGAAGAAGAAGAAGAAGAAGAAGAAGAAGAAGAAGAAGAAGAAGAAGAAGAAGAAGAAGAAGAAGAAGAAGAAGTAGTTGTTTTAATCTAGATTTCTATTTGAGCCTATTTTATGGAATCCAGTTTTTTCTATGCTGGGCATTTATGGTTTCCTAAGCTCCTTATGTGTTATCTATTCTAGAACCACTAATCATTTTCTTCATTGTGGTGATTATCTCTGTTTATCAAGAGACTTATCTGTTTGGTTACTTCTGCTGCTATTGCTTCATAAAATTCAGCTGCATGGCTTTTGGTTTCTTTCACCTCAATGTTCCCCTGATTTGCTTTGGGTAAATTGCGGGGTTATGGGTTGCATCTTGCTTCCATGTTTTATCACCCTCACTCATTTTTTTTGAATTTCTGCAATGAAGCTTATAGTTTCCTTACGGTAAGTAGCTTTGTTACCAGTATTGCGGCCTCTAAGGGAAATGGATATTTTTCAGAGTTGTCTTCTAGGCATAGCTGGCCTTTGACTCTATCCCAGGATCATGTCTGTTCAATTTACGAGGAATTTAAAGTTGCTGCCTGTGTGACCTAGCACCCAGTTCTTTGATCTGGATCATACCATTGTTTATGACCCCCAGACAATCAAGGAACTGGCATACAAGATTAGTTGATCACAACAACTATCTCACCTTGGTTAAAGTAGTACATTCAGTAATAATAATAACAACAGCATCAAACACAGACAGGAAAATGATAGACTGTGGTAACTATTTTTTTTTTCCATGTATTTAGTACAGGGTCTACAGGGTCTTGCTACACAGAAATCAGACTCATAGTGATCCTCTTGTTTTCAGCCTCTCAAACACTAGGATTACAGGTGCACGCTATGCATCCCAGTCTCAGTCACTATCTCAGCATACTCTGGGGGCAAGGCCAGCACGTCACCAGACTATGGTAACTATTAGTGCTTTTAATAATAGATGCAAAATTTTATACTAACATAAAAAAATCTCAGAAAAATTATGTATAGTAAATATCCACTCAATAAAGGAACTTTACCCTAAGGAGAGAAAAATTAAAAGGGAAAAGAAGAAAGAATAGAGAGAAATAAAAGAGGAGAAAGAAATTATAATCAAGATTGAAGAACAAAGGGTGATTACTGAAGCCTTGGTAAACTTAGTGAAGACAGGAGGGAAAGAAGAAAGGAAGTAGCAAAACCAGAACAAAACTGAAGAAAATTAAAAATAATGTTCAGGGGGAGAGAGAGAAAGAGAGGGAGAGAGAGAGAGAGAGAGGGAGGGAGAGAGAGAGAGAGAGAGAGAGAGAGAGAGAGAGAGAAGGGGGAACAAAGACAACAAAGAAGCTTACAAGTGATGAAAAAAGAAAAGAAAATAAATTTCTCTGCGGTTTCAGGCCTGTGGTTTGTGGTTATCTTCTGGGGTAGTGTCCAATTCAGGGCATGCTTTTGTTCTCACTGGTGGACTAAGAAGGTAGACAGATCTCAGATCCATGTTGGATAATCCCTTCAGGCCTACAATGAGGGCAGGATGTCAGTTCTGGTACTTTCAAATCCACAGAAGTTCAGGCTAATCTTGGTCTCTGGTCATGGGGTCAAAACCTGAGTCACTTATCTTATGACACCCTGGGGATTCCTCGGTCACTGTTCTCTGACCCTGGACTTCTCCTGTAGTCGTCCCTCACTCAGTCACTGTGGGTTTTTAACTCTTAGAACCCTGAGATGAAGCCTCACACAACCCATTTTAGGGAAGCTCAGTTGTCATCTGCCTGAAATGTATGTGACACTCTCTAAGGGACACTGCAGTCACCTGGACTGGAGCCACTCACCAGGTGCTGTAGCGCATGACACCTACTGCTCCATTCCTTAGTGTGTTTCTCCTTGGAGGCTGTTGGAGTCATACATTTTCACTGTGTCTCTGTAGACTCAACCTTTCTTTCTTGTACCATGAGCCAGGAGTCTCAGAGAAAGTATAGATTTTCCCTTTGTTTTTCTGGGTTGAGGTTTGGCTCTTTATTTTCTGTGTGGGTTCCAATTTTCCCTTTAGATACTTTGTGGGTCCGGGGAATATACTTCTCCCTCCTCCTCCCTCTCTCTTTCTTCCTCCCTGTCCCTCCCCCTCCCCCTTTCCTTCCTTCCTCCTCCCCCTCTCCTATCCTCCTCTTCCCCCTCTCTTCCCCCTTTTCCTCTTCCTCTCCCTCCCTCTCCCTCTCTCTGTCCTTTCTCCTCTCCCTCCTCTTCCTCCTCCCCCCTCCTCCTTCACACCAGGGATCAAACTTAGAACCTTGCACTTGCCAGGCTGGCACTTATGCTTCTGAGCTATCTCCCTGGTCCCCTCCTTCTTTTCTTACCCAAGTTGTTATTTTCCAGTGTGTGGATTCAGAATCTTGAAGAGGTAGATTTGTTGCTGCTTACCATTCCACCATCTTCCTGGAAGCCTCCAAGAGTAATCTTTAAAACAGATCTTTGGTCCTGCCCCTGAGATTCTGGTTCAAGTGGTATTGGTGGGACCTGTCAAGAGCCGGCTATCCTTCATGATGAAGCAAACAACTATATTCCAAACAGAGTTCCAGTGACTATTCTATTAACTGAGCATTTTCAAATGACTGTGCTTGCTGGGGCTTGTCGTGAAAAGGACTAAAATTTTCATAACTCTCTGGCTGTATGTGTGTGTGGGGCGCTTCTGTTTCCTTGAGGAACTTTTGGTAGAGATGGTAAGAAAATAACTTCAAAAAACTTAAACTTCAATAAAATGCAGTCATTGCATTGTGTCACAATATTACCCACAAAAAATGAGAAGGCACAGAATGACAGTGACAGTCACCTCTGGGAGAAACTGATAAAAATATCTTCTGGGATCCAAGTCCTGCAAGTTGAGAAGTTAGGGCTTGGCTGGAGATGAGAAAGGAGCAGAGAATTGCCTATTCAGGAACATGACACACTGCATGCTGAGGAGGGCCCGAAGGCTTGAGCTTGAAGTCTTGGCTTCTATCATGCTTGTTATTATTTAACATTAGAAAAGAACTAGACTATAAGTTGGGCATGGTAGTGCACATCTGTAATCTCAGCACTCTGGGAGGCTGAGGCAGGAAGATTGCAAATTAAGGAACAGCTTGGGCAATATAGTGAATTAATAAGACCCTGTTTCAAAATAAAGAATGAATAAAAAGGCTGAAGATGTAGCTTGGAATGAAGGCCTTGAGTTCATTCTCCAGTTACACTCACGCAGATACAGACATAGACACACACACAGTCTCACACCCACACAGAAACACACACACACACACACACACACACACACGTGTGACCTAAATTGCAGGATTTTCTTCTTTGCAGTTCCCAGCCATGATTTCCTGTGCCAAACTTCCACATTTCCACCTTGGTCTCTGGCTTTCAGGCAGGGGGAATTAGAAGCTCTGCAGCAACACTACTCTTGGGACTTTCCACACTCTCAAGGCCATTGAGTTCTGCTTGGCTCAATGCATTTCAACACTAGGAACGTCTGTAGGGCAGGGGTCATGCCCACTGCCTCAGCTTTGAACAGAGCTCACATTAGGGCTTGGGTGTTGAGGATGTTGGCTCACCTGTTAGTTCAGATACAAAACTAATGATACAGCAAATGTCCAGACATTTCTCTTCTTCCATTGAGATGAATGCTCTAAGTGGGAGGCCCTGTTATTACTTCAGTTTTACATTTCCCACGAATCTCTAGCATTCTTGTCCAAGAAGGAGAACAAGTTACAGTAGAATAAGCACTTGTCTGGTAATACAGGGTCCTGAGTTCAATCTCCAGTACTGAAAAAAAAAAAAGAAAGAAAAAGAAAACGTCAATAACGTCATAGCTGCCATTGGCCTGAATTTTTGTGCCTTTTAAAAAAATCTGTAAAGGAAATTGTAATGAACTGCAAGTCGTAGTAGCTTACAGTGGGCCACAAGCCCAAGGACCGGAATCTTAGAGGAAGATATAGACTCATGTGTGAAAAGGCAGCGAGTGCAGCGATGGAAGTACATTCCCAGGAACACTTTGGATTGCTTGGTGCAGGTAGGAGCTTGAAGAGGCAAAGAAGGATCCCTCCCTTGGGAGTGTGGCCCTGCCAACACTTTGACTTCGTCCAGCCTCCAAAACTAGAGAACAGCTTCCCGTTGCTTTAGGCCCCTGATTTATGACATTTAGCTATGGCTGCTCTGGGAGACTAATGCTGTGATCATGTCCCATAGTTTAATTATCCTTCTACAGATGGAGCATTAAGTTGTTTCCTTTTTTTTTTTTAATGAAAAGAATGTTGTAATGTACATTGCTCTTGTATCTTTCCCAAAACAGTGACAGAGCTGCTGGTTAAAGACTGCATATTTTAAGACCAATTCACCGTGCTAAATTACCTTTGGAAAAGCCTGTACTAATGTAGGTTGCTTCCAACCATTGATGTATGAGGGTACTCATTTTTTTCCGCCTCAGTTGGAACAGTTACTAATACTCTGACATGGTTGGTGCCAGTGTCTAGGCAGCAGGAGGCCATCGAGGGCTGAATGCATTCTCCCGGATGCCAAGGAGGCTGAGGCGCAGTGTTCTGCTGGCCAGCCACTCATCTTTGGAGGACAGGGACAGTGGGCACAACTAGAGAGACCACAGGGCACATCCTCCTGCCTGTACTCTGAGCCTCCCTCCCAGCAAAGGTGAGCCAGCCTTGGTAAGGCTCTGCGAGTCCCTGTTCTCATAGGGCAAGGCTTCATCAGAAGTCAGAGACTTTATCGGGACATCCAATGACATTGCACTTTGTGTTGATTTAATTCATAGTTTGTCTCCACGTGAGAAATGTGCCATCACTGGGGCTGTGGATCGTGTAAGCACATGTGTATCCAGGGAGCCAGGAAAGTCTGTCCGTAAAGAGGAGAGAGAAGAGAGCTCTTTCAGCCTCCTAATTGGAGCTCTGCCCTTGGGGCTGCTTGAGCCCTTCTCAGTAATAGAGTCTGTCTCTGAAACCATAAGTGTGAGTCGCGTTCCCTGTCCAATTGTCCAATCAGGCCTCAGGATGTCAGCTACTTGGATGAGGGCCTTCCTGATCTCAGAAAACGCCTCAGGTGCCCCTGACACACCCTAGTACCTCACTGGGGGGCATTCCCTCTAGAGAGGGCTTTGGGGCTGCCTAGATAGAAGAGGCAGGTTCTGCTAGTGATTGCTTAAAATTCATGTTGCCATGGCAGCATGGCATTAGGCTACCGGTGATCCTGCTGCACAGAGCTTTGATCTCAGGAAAGGCTGGGTTTCTTTTGCTCCTTGGCTGGTTCTGAGGGGACACTGCCTTGGGACCAAGCTTTACCTTTGTTTTGGAGCCTGGGGATTGTCCTAGAAGCAGGATGTTTGGGACAGAAGGGCAGAGAACGAGATTCTCAGAAGTCAGCTAACCTGCAATTCTAGTCTAAGGGAGCCAGCTCGAAGCCCTAAGGGCAAGCGATCTCAGTCTGAAGTGAGAGCCTGCAGAGGGATTCTAATGAGGAATGTGTTTGCCTGGACTGCCTTGAGAGACAAGCGCAAAGGAGCCGTTTGTGTGTTTTCGGTTGCAGAGCCGAGGAAGAAGGTGGTTTATAAATAGATGTGGGCTAGCTCAGCAAGTCTTGGCACTGCTCAAAAGTTACCATGACTTCACCACCTCTTTCTTGAGGACGTGCTGTGCGGTTTGTGCGTGGGGACACAAATGCCTCTCACGGATTGCATGAACTTTCCAAGCAGCCAGGGCACGAAGGCTGGCACTGAAATGTCACCAAGCGAAACGGGTTCGGTCGCTGGAGAACTGCTCTGGGGTTTCAGATGGAGAGAATCGTCACCCTGATGTGTTCACAGACAAGCTTGGGCCGCATGTGAAATGACAGGGAGGGGAAAGGAAAGGAGCCAATGGATGGGTGCAGCCAGATGTCCTGCGGTACGGGGATCGAGAGGGGACATACTCAAGAACAGCAGGAAAGTCCAGCTTCCTCAAGGCCGGCAGGAGGTGGTGCCGCGGTGAGATTGAACCCAGAACTAAGTGAGGGGGCCACACGGACTTGAGGGGCAATGGAGGTACGGGCATTTGGAGCCTGGCATTGACTGATCAAGAGCACACTTGGACAAAATGAATGGGGGTGGGGGCAGGATGTGGGGTGGACTGAGAAGGGAAGCCACAGTAAATTTCTGATATCTTTGTAGTACTGAAGTAAAGGATTAGAGCGACATATGTAGGGGTCATGGAAGTGTGGAATGGGGAAGAACTACGGTGGGGGTGGGGAGCACGGGAGGACTCTGACGTCGCCAGGAGCTGACCTCAGCGTACAGAACTCAAAGTCCACAGCCACAGAGTTGGGGAGTCAGGGCACTAGAGAAGAGGGCTGGCCTTCCAACGGCCACATGTGAAATGACAGGGAGAGGAAAGGGAACGATCCAATCGATGGGCATGGCTTAAGGAAAGAAATTAAGACCTTGCATTTGAGAATGCCAAATCGGTCCCCCGGAGGGAGGACTAAGAGAGGAGATAAAGACTCATGAAGACATGAAAGAAACAGAGGAGCGTACTGAGGAACACAGGTGGGGAGAGAAAAGAACCAGATGAGTGCAGGCTCTGGAGGAGAGCCAGCGAAGACAGTGGCTTCCCTATCCCTGGACGCAAGACCTGGGACCTGCACTTAGAGGTGGAAAGGTTTCTTTTGGGTCGCAGTTTCAGCAGGTGCCGTCCATGGGTGGCTGACTCCAGGGTGTGACCCACCGGGTGCAAAGGCCTGGAGGACACTCAGTGAGGCGGTGGGAAGAGGAAAGCTCAGGGGGCAGCGGGACTTCCGTGCTGAGAGCCGCATGTTCGATGCTCCTCCTCTCGCAGCCAGGCCTGACCTCCGAATGTGAGACTTTGGGGGTCAGCTCAGATCTAATCTCTAATGAGAACTGCAGCGGTGAAGAAGGCGGAGGAGGAGCCGGGGAGATGGCTCAGTGGAATAAGCGTTTCCCTGGGAAGAGCAAGGGCCTGAGATAAATCCCTGGTTCTGCAAAAAAAAAAAAGGCAGAAGATTTGTGTGGTGAAACCCAGGGAGAAGGATTTAAAGTAGCCAGAGTGGGCTCAACGTGGTGCTCCGTCCTAGTGGAGAATTTAAGCAGGCTGGAGACCAAAGAGGCTGTTGGTGGTCCAGCGGCCCCTCATGGATCGCGGAGGCTACACTCCATTCACCTCTGGGATAAGTGAAAATCACCAAAGTAGTGACGTTATATTTATTTTAGTATTTATATACATTTTAAGACTTCATAAACCCTCCCCACACTCTTATAAACCCTTCCTACACTTAAAAACACTTTTAATGCTTTTAAACATTTTCTCAACTTGTAAACCTAAATAATTTTATTTTATTTTATTGAAGTACAAATATCAATGAGACAGTTTTCAGACACCTTAACAGGACAGATTCGATAAATTAGTACATTGCAAACTTTTCATGTTTTGGTATCATACGAGGTGCATACATGATATTATACTTACAGACATCATTATAGCAGATGTCTAATCAGTAAATTAAGAGTGCAGCTGTTTATGTATCTTATTTTTTATACCCGAATTATATCAAAGATTCAATGAGTAATACTTTCTACCTTGTTATTTTCCTAGTGGTTGTCCATAGTATTAGAAGCTGAGATAATATCCTGTCCAACCACCATTAGTGCAAATTTTGCCTCTCATAGAATTATGTATGTTTTTTTTTTTTTTTTGTGGAACCAGGGATTGAACTCAGGCCCTGTGCTTGCCAGGGAAACACTTATTCCACTGAGCCATCTCCCCAGCCCCTCATAGAATTATGTAGAAGCATGGCGTTATCTATCCCAACTGTACTGTCCATACACACACATCATGATTCCTCCTTTCTATACCCCTTCCTTTGTCTAGACCTGTCAAAGACTGCAAAATCCCGCATATAATGAAAAATTCATGATAAATAATTTAAATTAATGTTTTTTGAAAACCCGCAAAACAGTGAATCTGCGAAAGTCAACTGCAAAATAGCGAGGGACAACTGTATACAACACATCACCTTGCTGTCCCTGTCGCCTAACTTGGTACCCGTTTCCTGCGCTTTTGTGAGAACTAGAAAGAAAGGAAGCCACTCCAGACCACGAGAGTCCCCTAGGCTGTCGCTCTGAAGCCCAAGAGCTCCTCTGTGCGGGTTCCTGAGACACCCTTTCTTCTATCACTCAGCTGCTGGGGAGGAGCCAGGGCTTGGTGTAAAGGACATAAGCGACATAATTGCTCAGGCAGTCAATAAAAACTGAGAGGAGACTGGGATTGGAGAAGGCAGGCGATTTGAGTTGGGTGGGGTGGCCAGGGGAGACGTAGCTGGATCTGTCTGTCTGTGAGGAAAGACCTTCACAGC